>JAJOOE010013124.1:0-25950 GCA_036250405.1 Solanum raphanifolium | reverse complement strand
ATATATATATATATATATATATATATATATATGATAAATGATTCACTAGAAATGACCAGCTCACATTTGCAACAGATCAAATTTTAAATTTGAGGTTCCAAACATTTTAATGTCAAAATTTATTATGTGAACTTACCCAAGTGCCCAGAGAAGATCTAAGTAGACACTAACATAATTAGTTAAAGATCAAATGGTCGTTTTATTGATTACTGACGGACCAAATAGAGATTCTATTAATTGGGTTATTTTCTATTAGAACATTTGACCAAAATGGGTAATTCTATTTAATTATTCAAGTTTACTATGACTAGTAATAACATATCATTTAAATTAAAATATAAATTTTTTAAATTTGAATTGCAATACAATTTTTTTGTTGTAAGATAATAAAATTTTACTTTTAGGTTTCACCTCTAAATTATAAGAGTTAGAATAGTCCTCTCCACTTATATCGTTCATTTTTGGGGGACAATTAACATACAAACAAAACAATATGACAAACTTTACTTACTCCGTCTCTTATTAAATGATAGACTTTTCACTTTGCATGTCTTTTTTAAAAAAATCATAAATAACAAAGTTAGTTTTATTAATTTACCCTTCAAGAAACTTGCTTGAAACTTTACAAACTTATTTATTCTTTCAAAATGAATTAATTCTCTGAGTAAAATGGGGGAAATGTAATTAATTTATCTTAATAAATAATTTAGGACAACTATTTTTACAAATGTGGACAACTATATGGAACCGGGGGCTTAGGGGAATACTAGATTAATTAATTATTTTAGTTTTTCGATTACTTTTGTTAGAAATGTAGTTAAACAGAACGAATTTAACAACTATCAGAAATGACTAGTCTTCTAGTAGATGATTAAAGAAATAGTGAGTTTTGAACTTTTCTTCTTACTTCCAATTATATCATTATCCTGATTATCTAATAGTCTGTTTGGCATGGCTCCTAACAACACATTATTTTTAAAAGCGCTTTTTTGAAATGGCTTTTCAGAGAAGTCATGACTATGAAAGAAAATAATTTGTGTTTGACTAATTCATTTGAAAAAATGTTTTTCATAAGCAGATTGTGTTTAACTGGTCTTTTTAAAAAAAGTGTTTTTAGAGTGAAATTACAGAAAAGGACAACTATTAATGTACTTCTAATATTAAGATTATTTTATAGAGAGAAACTATTTTAAATATCTATAATAAAATACTTAATCAAATTTTTATTTTTATTAAATCAAAATGTTTAAATTTCAATCAGTTATACTTTTTTTGGAAGGCTGAAATCTTTAATTTTTTTTTTCTAATCTTGCAAAATATTATTGTTAACTTTTTTCTAATTCTGCAAAATAATACGTAAAATAATATTGTTAAATTATATATATATATAAGCAACTTTTGATGTGTCAATTCTTTTATATATTTATATTCATTAGAAATGACTAATTCACATTTGCGGCAGATCAAGTTTTAAATTTGAGGTTCAAAATGTTTTAAGGACAGATTTCAATGGATACCCGATTTAAATTTCCACTAAACAATCCTAAAATTTAGATTACATGATCTCCTCTCAGTATTTCTATTCTTTTAGATTTTTCTCTCTACAAGCCTTTTAAAAAAATCATAATTAAGAAAATTGATTTTACTAATTTATCCTTTAAGAAACTTGTTCGGAACTTTACAAACTTTTTTACCCTTTCTATTCTATTTGCTTCATCTTGGTTTTTATTTTCATTTTTTCTTCAATTACTTTGAAACTGGGTTTTTTTGGATTTGCAGATTTTGATTTTGTTTGATATTTTCGTTTCTCAATGCACAATTCATTTGTCTTGCTATCTCATTTCCTATTATCAATATCGTTACTTATATTATTGATATGCAAAAAAATTATAATTTATAATACTTTTCATATAGTTTTTTAATATAATTTTTTTTTGTTTAAAATATCAAATTATCGTAATCTAATTTCACTTTGAAAATTAGTCGAATTGACTTTTGAAAAGCGCAACATGACAATTAAAAGTGGACAGACGGAGTAGCACTCAACATATTTATACCAAATTAATAAAGTATACGAAAAAGCACCAAAAATAACGTTAGACTATTTGAAAAGCTCTCAGACATTATAATCATTCAAATCTCCTTTCAATAATATTCTCAACAAAAACAAATTAACATCTCTTACTCAAATATATTTATGCCATCATGTCTTTTTCAACAAAGTTCTGAACTTTAAAAACTTGCGATGTAAGGAATTTGTACTTGACGAGGCGATAGCCGAAAGGTCACATACTATCAAGAATATGGTTGAAGACGATTGTGTTTCAAACGTCACTCCCTTGCCTAATGTCCATAGAAAACAATGACCAAAGTGATCAAATACAAACATTCGGAGGAAGGCGTCTCCAAAGACATGTTGATGGATTTTGACAAGGCTTTTGTGAAGGTGCACCCCTCAATTTTGCATGATCTTATCTTAGCTACTAATTTTCGTAATGATAAGGAGATATTGGCTATGATTTGTCAAGAAGTTTCCCCTAGAATTAAAGGGAAAAAACCAGAAGAAATACGTAAAGAATTTGATATCAAGAATGATTTTACACCAGAGGAAGAAGAGGAGATCCATAAAGAGAATGCTTGATCTTTTGAATGATTTTATATTTATTTCCAATATTTGTTCTTTTTAATTTTAGAATTAAAACTGTCCAGTTACCTCTATCCTATTTTATTTTATTTAGTTTATATTCTATTGTTCATTTTTATAGAATTGCTTTTTGATTTTGATTGATTTATAAATTATGATGGAAAGAAATTAAAGTTATATATAAAAACAACTCAGGGATCGTTTGGTAGGCCACATTAGAAGAAATAGTTCATGTTTTATGTAAGATATTATTTAGTATTATGTTTTGTAGGAATTTGGGCCTATGTATAACTAATCCATGGATTAGTTATACCTCCTACATGGTATTATATGATGTATTACTAATACCTGCCATTTGGAGGTATTAGTAATACATAGGATATAATACCATGTGATAAGTCTATGTAAAGACAAAAATATCCCTGAAATGATTTTAATTATTTTGTTTATTTTCTTGATTTTAGATCTATATTTGTGCTAGTAAATTTATTTAAATAAATTAGCTTACAAACTATTTAAAGATAGTTGTCTATTACTAAATAAATACAATACAAATCAATACATATTTGAAATGTGAGTTGTTTATTTGTATATGAAATGTGTGATCTTAATTGAATGTATATGTGTCTATAGAGAGAGAGAGAGAGAGAGATCTAAAATCAAAAAAATAATTAAAATGATTTGAGAGATATTTTTGTCTTTACATAGACTTATCACATGGTATTACTTGTGTAGTTTTCTAATTATTTGTATTTTGACCGCTTTTAAAAATTACATACATATTAAAACTACAACTTGCGATTTTTATGTGTAAATATAGATGGTTTTCTTAACGATAAGGAGATATTGGATTTGATCTGAATAAACAGAGACATAATTAATAAATGATCAAATGGTCATTCTATTATTTTAGTTTTTCGATTACTTTTGTTGGAAATGTAGACAAACAAAACGATTTTAACAACTATCAGAAAGGACTCGTCTTCTAGTTGATGATTAAAACAATGAGTTTCTGTAGCGACCCGAACCATTGCTAATTAGGAAAGGAAAATTGTTAGGAAAATCTGGGTCTCTCAGCCCGCTAAAGCAGGCCAGATGCCGCTAGGGCGACGGCGCTCTAGTGGGATAACTGGCCGCCAGAGCGGGATGGGCAAGACAAAACTAAAGTAATGCGAAGTCTTATTTTTTTCCGTTTTCCAAAAAAACCAAAAAGAGGCGAGAATCACCCCAGAAACCCTCCAAAGGCTGCTCTAGGCTTGGGAAGAAAGGAGAAGGAGATTTCTAACATAATTAGGTTGATAAATTGCGGATTTTCGGTGAAGATTCACCGTCCCGTCATCGGAAAATCAGAATTCGAGTTGTTGGATCCCTCTGCGAATGCTTGGCACCCAGGTTGGCTAGGTTTATTTAATTGAGTAGTTGTAAATCTGTGATTCACCGCATAGCAAACCTGTAATTGATGGTAGAATTCATGTGTAGGCTTTCGTGCATCAAAAAAGGGATAGTCGTACATGTAATCCTAGTTATTCCATCCGGATTATACCTTAGGGGGAACACAAATCCTGTGAATCAAGGTAGGTGATGGTTGATTCTTGTTGTGTCATGTATGTTAGTAATTGCTTTGTTGTAGTGCATGTATATATGAGAATGTTGCACTATTGATCACGCCTAATGTAAATGAGTATAAATGTATGATTATATACCATGAATCAACACGTGATTGTATGATTATGAGAATGCACATTGTTATTGGGACTGTGGCTTGTTGAATGGATCGGGTGTTACGTTCCAACACACTAATTGGATCGGATGTCACGTACCGACATACATATTGGATCGAGTGTCACGTTCTAGCACACTAACTTGGATCGGGTACAATGTTCCGGTGCACTAAAATTTGTCATATATGTGTATTTATGTGATATTCGGAATGTGGAATTGTACATTACGTCTGGAACTATTTAATGGAATCTCTACATATGAATGTGGTGTCCTTGTTTGATGGGTATCTTGTTGTAGAATGAACAACGAATGGCCAGGCACAAATCGGAATAGGATATGGTAAATGGAGACCAAGGGTCTGGGTGTTACTATGTGTTACTTAGAGAGGTGGTCTGTATTAGTGACTGCTAAGTACATAGGGTGATGATAGGTTCTAAGTTCTAAGTAGTTAGGTTCTACTCTGGTTGGGAAATTGTATGGGAACTGTTATAAGCCTTAACAAAGTAAATTTTAAGTCAAGGGTTTTGTGGGTTTGTGGAATAAGTAAGGTGTGTCATGAGTGTTGGCTGGATTGGTAGTAGCTGTTTTCAGAATTTCCTCTAAGGGAAAGAATGATTAATTATGATCAAGAATGGATCAAGTAAGGTTTAGAACCTCTAAAGCGTTTGGGAATTATAAAGGTAGAAGGATGAACAGTCTTACTTCATGTTTCTGATAGTCGATTTCTTAAATTATGTTGTGGGCATCGGGTTGACCGATTATGCCTACCAGTATGTGTGGTTGTACCGATACTACTCTTGATATGCTTTTTTGGGCATAGTCTTGTTGCAGGATCGATGATGTTTCATAGGTGAAGACGAAGTCAATCTCTAGCAGCTTCTATTTCTCCTTCCACATGGTGGGAGATGCATCAATTATAATTTTGTTATACTTGTACTCTTAGTAACTCTTTTAATTGTTTAGACTAGATCCCTGGAGGAGTGATTTACTTTACAAGTCTTAACTCGAATCGTTGACAAAAACACTCTATTTTATAGAAACTTCTCATAAATGTTATTTGTTTTCTTGTTTTCGTAATCTTCCGCATGTCATTTAACTATTTGGGAATCGAGGATTCTCCTACTTAGGTGTTAGAGTAGGTGCCCACACGGCCCGGTGGGTTAGGTCGTGTGTAACGACCGGTTCCTGTCGTTATTGAAAAGCCTAACGGGGAAAATTTTTGGACTGGAAAACTTTTTCTTAGTAACTTGGGATTTCCCAACCTAATCCAGATTTGGACAAAATCAGAGTCAGTAAGGTCTAGGGAAATCTGGTAACAGTAGGGTGATTAATTATGATTTTGATTACATGAGTAGATAGCTAAGACGTTAAGGAACCCGTACGACTGTACGGAATTGAATTAGGGTGAGTACAAATCCCCAAACTAATCTTGGTGTGAACGGGTAGTTTTTGAGTGTCATTGGTTGAAGGTGTGTTGTGAAATGGGAGTATTGAAATTATTAAATTTGCTCATTGGTTTCGTGCAAGCCGCTAAGGCGGGATTTTCCCGCCAAGGCAGGGCCGCTGCA
Organism: Solanum raphanifolium; assembly: GCA_036250405.1. Taxonomy (NCBI): domain Eukaryota; kingdom Viridiplantae; phylum Streptophyta; class Magnoliopsida; order Solanales; family Solanaceae; genus Solanum; species Solanum raphanifolium. Next base: position 20,016 of record JAJOOE010013124.1, on the reverse strand, counting down.
ATGGGGCGAGTGCCGCTGTGGTGGAACAGTTGCTAATTAAATTGGAAATAAACCTAAAAAATGTTTTATTTTACACTTATCGACCTTGAGAGCTAGGAGACGAACTCAGATTATTTCTTGACCATTTTTTACCATTCTTGAGGCTAAAAGGTGAGGCTTTATCTCCTCGAATCCATTTTTTTATTCTTAGAACGTAATCTAATGGGTATTTAATGATGGGGGAGGATTTTGATCTAGAATTTATCATCGAAATAGCCCTAATTTAGACATTGAGTTCATGGGTTTGATCTATAGGGTTGAAAGGATTGTTGGTAATTCGGGTAATTAGTTATTGTTTATTGATTTTCGTGTTATATTAATTGTTTGTTAGACCAAAATCAAGGGTAACAAATTCGTAAAGGGAAGAATCAAGTTTCTTAGAGGATTCATGCTTGTTTCGAGGTAGGTGATGGTTGTGATTTCATGTTGTGTGATGCATATTTGTTCTTGCTTCATTATAATACATATATGTATGCGAATGTTGCATTATTGATCACACTAGTTGGAAATGAGGATAGATGCATGTTATGAAACATGACTTGATTGTATGATTTTTGAGAATATAGTTGTGATTGTGATTGTGGCTTGTTGAATGGACCGGGTGTTGCGTTCTGACACACTAACTTGGATCGGTTGCCACATTCTGACATAAATATTGGATTAGTTTCAACGTTCCGACATAAACATTGGATCGAGTACCATGTTCCGGTACGCTAACAGTTTGGGTGTGGGTTCCATAAGAGGACCATTGATTTGACATAACTGTATATCTTGATAAAGGTGAAATATTTGTTGTTCGTAAATGATATCGTTATTGCCTATGTTCAGTGTATGCATGCTATTATACTATTGTAATGACTTATGTATATTGCACTTAGTCGGATAGCCGCGTGATCCTACCAGTACACTGTGTTTGTGTACTTATACTGCACTTGCTCTTTCTTTGTTGAGTACATGGCATCTTCAGGCGGCTATTCACAAACCTCTCTTAGAAGATCAGTGATCATTTAGAATTCAAGGGTGAGCCAGTTCTTCCGAGCTGCTATGAGTTCTCTTTCTATTTATGTCCACAATTTCGGACTTAAAATAGTGCACTGGGATTTCTTATGCTAAGTATGGGGTTGTACCCCTTCTTATTTAGACTTATTGTTGAACCTTAGAAGTTTTGGTACATTGACTTTTAGGTTCTAGGTGTTATTCCGCATTTGTTTTAGTTGTTAGACTTTTGTTTGGAGTTTATGGGAACTCCCTATTTTCTTCCTTAGCATTTAAACTTGCTTCCATAACTTTAAATGCCTTAGTATTTTGATTTAGTTGGTTAACTAATTAATATAAACGATTCTCCCACGAAGGGTTAGTGTGGGTGCCAATCACGATGGTCTGGGTCGTGACAAAGTTGGTATCAAAGCCTAGGTTCATTGATCACGATGTACCAAAATGAGTCTAGTAGAGTCTTGTAGAACAGTACAGAGACGTCTGTACTTTTCTTCTAGAGGCTATAGGACTTTAGGAAATCTCTCTGTTTCTTTGTCTCCTTTCGTGCTATAACTTGATTCCAATTGGTATCTAGCGATTCAAATTGGTATCTAACCTCTTTCACTTTTCTGTCCGCAGATGGTTAACACTAGATTCAACGGCATTAGGCCTATAGCTGCCGACAATTCTCTGACTGAGGAATCTACAGCGAGAGGTCGCGGTGGAGGCAGGGGTAGAGGAAGAGCTAGGGGTAGAGGTCGAGGAAGGTTGGTGCCTACTAGGGATGGAGCATCGGTTGAAAATGCTCCCAGAAATGAGGCCCCTCCTGCGCATCATGAAGAGGTAGAAGAGAATATCGAGGTTGAGGGTGAGGAGAATGTTGGACAAGAGGAAGAAGTACAGGCTAAAACTACAGGTATTCCTCCTTTAGACCCATTGTTAGCTCAATAGATTATGTCGGTCTTGAAAGGATTGGTTGGTCCTGGAGTGCTTCCCTCTGTTCAAGCAACTTAAGCTCCCGCCAATACCCCTATTGCTATCACTGTCCCCAAGGTGGGTGGAACTGGTGGTAATGATGCTTTGGTTGGTCCTGTTATGACTGGTAACAAGCATGAGGTGTTGACTAAGTTCTTGAAATTGAAATCGCCTGTGTTCCATCGTTCCGAGAGTGAGGATGCATATGACTTCATCCTAGATTTCTATGAGAGGCTTCATAAGTTGGGAATTGTCCATCAGCATGGGGTTGAGTTTGTGACTTTTCAGCTTAAGGGTGAGGCGAAGCAGTGGTGGAGAGCTCATGTGTAGTGCAGATCTTCAACTTTACCCCTACTTGGACCCATTTTCCTGCTCTGTTATTAGAAAAATATGTGCCCCGACCTTTAGGGATGACGAGTGCACAATTTGGACTCATTTAGGGCTTCATTTTATTAGATTTAGTGTCCTTAAATGCATATTTTGTCACAATAACTAATCTAAATCCTTAAGTTTCAGGTAATTCGAGTTTGAGGCAAAGCATGGACACTAGGCAAAATGGAACAAAACGGCTGAAAAGACGAAGAAAAAAAGGCCCGAGGATGGCCTAATGCATTTGACGAGTTGCCCAAAGTTTCAGTGTGCTAACCCTTGAAGGAAAAGATCAAGTCGGCGATGAAATGGAGCAGTTGGCGTGTCGCCAAACAGTTCCACGAGGCACTACTATATCACCCAATGATCTAGAACGCGAAGATGCTGAAGGGTAAAGGTGAAAGGTGATGAAGCAGACCAAAGGGCGGATCACCGAGTGCATCGGCGATCCCGACTAACTGCTCCGAGTGATCTTCACAACACATTTTCTGACAACTATAAATACTAGTTTGAATTTTTATCTATTATGTTAGATACAACATTTTTATTTTTCTATGTTTCCAGTAGAGAGACCTTGTTCTTAGCTTTTGGAGATTTGAAGACTTCCAATTCCAAGAAATTGGAAGTGGGTATTGAAGATTCTTCATGTTAGACTCGATTGAAGTGAATATATAAATCATACCCAGTTGATGTTACTTCGATTTGGTATCATTTTCTTCCTTTTCTCTATGTCTAGCTAAAACTCCAATTCTTGGGGTGTTATTTTGTGAATATGGGTAAAATTTCCTGTTGGGTATTTCTTATTGTTAGTCTATTTGTTGTTTAAATGTGATTTCGTTTAGTAGTTGTGTTTGAACTTAATGGGATTGTAGTTGCAAATACGATTTCATCTTAGTGTTTTTGGCTTGCTCGGGAGACAAGTTTTAAAATTAAGACTACTAAATCGATAGCCGGTGGTTATTGGGTCATCATGGGTTTAGCTCGAGAGAGTGAATCCTAGGCCTTTTCCCACACATTCAGCTCGAGAGAGTGAGTGGGCTAAGGTGGAGGCTATGCTTAAAAGCGGCAACTCGGTGTTCGAGAGAAACTAAGTTGATTCAGGGTATGTTGCTCGAGAGAGAGAATTTACCCCACTAAAGTCTAGCCTAGTTACAAATGTTCAGCAATTGATTATCAATAGCAGTTACACGATTGTGTATTTTATCCCATATTCCTATCACATCCCAAGAATCCTGTCTCCCTATATTCACATCTTTTTGTTTTTGTTGTTCATCGACTACAACCCCACCCCCCATTGATAATTGACATTCGCGTCAACCCCTTAGCTTATTATGTTTTTACTTGATATTGTTTTTAGATATAGTTAACTCTAGCATACTCGTGCTTAACTCTTAATTCTCAGAAACCGCTCCCTTGGGACTCGACCCTAACCCATTCGGTTGGGTTATATTACTATTGTACGATGGTAGACACTTGAATCGGAAGTTGTGTCTTGATTACACAAACATCAAAATGGCGCCGCTGCCAGCGAGTGGTGTTACTTGAGAATTTCGAGTTTAGTCAAATTTTGCTTTTGGTAGTCGTAGTTTACTTACTTAATTTTTAGTCTAGTTTTGTGTGTTTGTTGAATATTTCAGGAAGTATGAGTGTGAATGGTAGCAATGGCAGCCAAGTAGGCCATCAAGATGACATCGAAAACCTTAACGATGTAAATGAGCCTCATGCTAATGACCCCTATCTCATGGGCGGTATTGGTGCCATTCGCTTGCCTCCTGCCGAAGGAAATGTTGTATTCCACATCACGTGTACTTTGTTGCAACTCTTGCAACCGAAGGGGCTTTTCAATGGATTGGCTCATGAAAACCCTCATGAGCACATTTGAAATTTTGTGGATGTGTGCATACCATTCTCCTTCAAGAATATATCCCAATAGTCCATTTGTTTACGATTGTTCCCATTCTCTTTGATAGGAGAACCATGAAAGTGGCTAGCTGAATTGCCATGCAACTCAATCACTTCGTGGGAGCAGTTGGTCACTGCATTTAATGTGCGATTTTTCCCTCCTTCGAAGATGATGACTCTTCAGGACAGTATCCATATCTTTAAACGTTTGGAAGGCGAGCCAATTCATGAGACTTGGCTGCGATTTAAGGTGTTGGAAGACTCTTCGGGATAGTATCCAAATCTTTAAGCATTTTAAAGGTGAGCCAATTCATGAGACTTGCCTGCGATTCAAAGAGTTGGTGCTCTAATGCACAACTTGTGGCTTGCCTGACAACATACTGCTGCAGTATTTCTACCAAACCCTAGACTCGGTGAACAAGGGTATTGCTGACAAACTTTCTCCAGGGGGTTTCATGCAATAACCTTACGTATTAGCATCACAATTATTGGATGGCATGACCACAATAAATCAGGTTTGGTACACCCGTGAAGATCAAGTCTCCCCTCTTACATTCAAATTGACCAAGGAGCAGATGGAAAAAGATCAAGAGAGGGACCAAAACATGGCCAAGATCATGACACTACTTGACAGTTTGTCCAAAAATGTCATGGGAGCTGGTGCTCGGGGTGTCAATAATGTGGGTATTGGGTGTGCAAATTTGGAAGAGGCAAAGTTTGATGCTTTGTACAATGAAGAGGTGAACTTCCTAGCCAACCAAGGCGATGGTTATCGTTCAAACTACCCAAGGCAGGGTGGTAACCAAGGTTGGGCTAGAAATGAAGGTTAGAAAGAGCTTGAATGGAGAGACTATAATCCTAATTGGAAGGATGGGGAGAAGGATAGGTATGTTTATCCCCACGAGCCAAAAGCCAAAGGATTCGGAGGGTGGTAGGTCTGAGGATATCCTTTCTCGTATCCTCAACAAAGTTGAGGGGTCAGACGAGTTATTGAAAGAGATGAAATAAGACATGCCGACCCTTAGCCAGACTGTTACCTCCCATTCAGTATCAATCAAGCAGCTGGAGAGCCAAATGGGTCAGATGTCGTCTCACCTAAATCCGAGACAAAAAGGGGGGGGGGGGTTGCCTAGTGACACTATGGTCAACCCCAAGAATGAAGTTTGAAGGTGGACTTGCGTCGTGCCGCAACGTTAACTAAGGCGCTGTTTGGGAGGCGACCCAAAACCCTTTATTGCTTTTATTTGTGATTTGGTAAAATAATGGAGTGTTGTCTGTACAGGTTGAAGTATGGAAAGTGTTTGAAAAAGTGCAGGGTGGAAAGCAATAGGTCCAGTCGGCAAGTCGCAGAAGAGGTCGGTGAGCCTGACCTAATCCTCCGTTTGACTCAAGACATCTTCAAATTGGAGTCTGTAAAACTCGGCGAGCGTAGGAAATTATTGGCGAATCGCCTACCATGTCGGCAATCTCGACGGAGACCGCCATTGGGACCCCCACACTAACTGGAGGTTCTGTAAAATTCGGTGAGGAAAATGAACTCTTGGAGAATCACCGAGAGGATAGGCGAGCTCGACTAACGTCGCCGAACGGGGCAAAACTGGACAGGTTTTGCAGGCCAAAGGTTTAAAAGTTTCAAACTCATTCACTTTCCCTCACTTTTTATCTTCCCAAACTTACACCCACACGCTAGTTCCTACATTTTCGCATTTTTAGAGTATTTTTAGTGTTGATTTGTGCTCGGAGTTGGATTACATTTCCGCCTAGTGTTTCAATATTCTCTTTATCGACACAAAAGGTTGGTTATCTATGCCCCGAGTTTTTTTTATCAAAAATCATACTCATTTGCAATTGCCTGATCTTGTTGAATTGTTCTGATCCTTCCTGATAGGATTAGATTGTTTACATGCATGATTTAATTTGATAATCTTGCTGGAGTAGTTATGACTGTTGAATTCTCGTAATTGTATGCCTTAAACTGGATTAAAATTCGAGAGGTTGTGTTTGGGTGTTATGGTTCCTACCTTAATTTGACTAGTGCATGATTTAATTTGGTTTTCGGGGGTTGCGGGGTTAAATTCAAGAAATTGGGTTAAAAATAGGCACGTTGGGCCGTTTGGCGAGCTGGGTTGAGCTCGCAAAACTACTCGACGGTTCACCTAATGTCCTCATCTCGCATTTGATTTCATGCTTTATTTGATGATTGATTATTTAACTTTCGGCGAGAAGCTTGATGTTGCCAAAAGCACTCGGCGACTCACCGAAAGGCTTCTCATTCGCCATTTATCTACACCCCTGAGCCTTTGTGCACTAGAACTCTCGGTGAGCCTGTCTTTGTTCGCCGAAAGTTATCGGCATCACGCCTAGTGGTTCCCCCATTGCCTACTTGCTCTAGTGTTTAGAGCTAATTCCTTCGGCGAGCTCGATCTAGATTGCCTAAGAAATTCAGCGATTCGCCTTCTGGTTTGGCGAATCTGTCTTAAATTGTTTTGTTGTTCTTTCGTTTAGGTTTTTCTAACTTTTCTTTGAGACTTTGCAGACATGAGTAAATCAAAAGATGCTAAAAGAATAACACCAGTCTAAGAGAAGACCAAGGGGATTGCGATAAATGAGGATGCAGCTACGTCAAAAGGCAAAGGTACGAAACTACCCATAACTACTCGGAAAGGCAAGGGCAAGAAGCCCACTTCTTTCGGGAAAATCATTACCCTAGACCCTAATATTCCTTCATGGGCCCGAGGATTCTGCAAGGTGGTGCATGTCTTCCTGGCGGACTCACACTCAACAGAACTTGGTGAATTTGGTACTATTGTTCCTCCTGAAGTGACTTCGGGCACTGATGCCCAGGATCAGGGTGAGGCATCAGGCACTGATGCCCAAACAGATGGAGCGACTGTATAGACAGGACCCCTTCTTTACCTCCCTCTCTGTTTTGCATTCGAGGTAATTTTTTTTATTTGTGCTGGGGTGAGGCCTATCTTTTTGTGCTGATTATGACCCTTTTTGTGTTTATTTATTGGGTTTTTGTGCTTAAATTGTGTTGACACTGCTTTTTGTAGAAGGTTTGAGCTGGTGGCTCCTTGCTTTTAATTACAAATGAATTTTTGTCCTTCCAAAATATTTTTGCCACCTCTGGTATGTGTTGAATGTGGTTATTCTCTTGCAAATTTGAGTATCGGTTTTGATCAATACTGATTACTCGAATAGTGCTCATAATCAAACATAAATGAATGCTCGGCTACAATGAGGCCAATTGAAGTTGCATAGACAATGTGTGAACTATTTGCATCTCGTTGTGACTAGCCAATTATCGAATTGAATCTCTTGTGATGAACATTGCACACTAGCGAAAGTGTGGAGTCTTGTTTGACTTTGGTGTCGATGCCTTGTGTGATGAACTTACTGTGAACCATGCATGGTAACACCTAGAATTTTCCCCGTTGGTCTGGTCGACTAAGTAAGACTATCTCTTGATATGATCTTAGGCAAATTCGAAGGGTGTGAGCCAATTTGACACATACCTCTTTTGTGGCCTACCTTGTGAGTGTGTGAACCTTTTTTGAACACCCCTTGAACCTTACCTTTCTGTGGAAGAAACTTGATGAAAACATGACCACCCTTAATCCACTACCTATAATCCTCTTGATTTGTGGATTTGTTGAATAGCCAACTTAGGCCAAAAGCCTAAGTTGGGGGTGTGGTGAAAAGAGAAGGCAAGTCAATAAGTGAAAGAAAAATCTCCCCTAACCCATGGTTTTGAGAAAAATGGAACCCGTCCATATAAAAAAAAGATAAGGGAAAGAAAAGAAAGAAAAAGAAAAAAAAGAATGAAAAAGTTATGGAATAAAGTACATAAGAAATGGGGTTTCCGAACAATCCATGGAAAGTGAATAATGGGTTGACTTATGAGCACTAAAGAAAATGATGAAAGTAGAGGAAATGAAGTGTTGTGAGCACCACATTTCATCAGGATGAAAGTCACTAAGCCTAAATGATCATACCTTTGCACACAGCCCCATTACAAGCCTTGAAAATACCTTTTTGATCTTGAGTGAGCTGAAACAATTGTCTATTGGAAAATACGAGCAAACCTATGGGTAAAAGAATGCATTGTGTTCTTCTTTGTTAGTGTGAGCATTGCATTGGATTCCACAACTTTAAATTATTGAACCATTGTGTGTGAATATGGAATCATCATGTTTGTGAGGGCATTTGATTTCATTTGTTGAGCTTGAACTTGCATTTGAAGCAAGTATAGTGAGCTTGAGATTCTTTGATATTGGTGTGTCACAACTTAATTCTTTGAGTATACATTTGATCTTCGCATGAGTAAATTGAGTCTTATGTGTTTATTCATGATTGAGTCTTGCGTAGTACTATTCGAAACATCCTTTTTGAACTACCGAACTTGAGTTTTACTTGAGGGCAAGCAAATGTTTAAGTTGGGGGTGTTGATGAGTCCACAATTTGGACTCATTTAGGGCTTCATTTTAATAGATTTTGTGTCCTTAAATGCATGTTTTGTCTCAATAACTAAAATAAATCCTTAAGTTTCAGGTAATTGGAGTTTGAGGCAAAGCGTGGACACTACTTGGCAAAAGGAACAAAACGGCTGAAAAGATGAAGAAAAGAAGGCCTGAGGATCGCCTAATGCATTCGGCGAGTCACCGAATGGCCTTTACCTCGCCCAAAGTTCCAGTGTGCTGACCCCAAAAGGAAAAAATCAAGTCGGCGATGAAAAGGAGAAGTCGGCGTGTCGCCGAATAGTTTCGCGAGGCAGAACTATATCGCCCAATGATCCAGAAGACGAAGATGCTGAAGGCAAGAGCTGAAAGGCGATGAAGCAGACCAAACGGCGGATCGCCGAGTGCATCGGCGATCCCGACTAACTGCGTCGAGTGATCCTTTGCAGCACATTTTTTGACAACTATAAATACTAGTTTGAAATTTTATCTTAGTATGCAATTTCAGATACAACATTTTTATTTTTCTAAGTTTCAAGTAGAGAGACCTTGTTCTTAACTTTTGGAGATTTGAAGACTTCCAATTTCAAGAAATTGGAAGTGGGTGTTGAATAATCTTCATCTTAGACTCGATTGAAATGAATATAAATCATATACAGTTGATGTTACTTTGATTTGGTTTCATTTTATTCCTTTTCTCTATGTCTAGCTAAAACCCCAATTCTTGGGGTGTGATTTTATGAATATGGGTTAAATTTATTGTTGGGTATTGCTTATTGTTAGTCTATTTGTTGTTTAAATGTGATTTCGTTTAGTAGTTGTATTTGAACTTAATGGGATTGTAATTGCAAATACGATTTCATCTTACTGTTTTTTGGCTTGCTCGAGAGAGGTATTTTAAAACTAAGACTACTAAATCGATAGCCGGTGGTTATTGGGTCATCGTGGGTTCAGCTCGAGAGAGTGAATCCTAAGCCTTTTACCACACATTCAGCTCGAGACAGTGAATGGGCTAAGGCGGAGGCTATGCTTAAAAGCAACTCAGTGTTCGAGAGAAACCGAGTTGATTCGGGGTAAGTTGCTCAAGAGATAATTTACCCCCACTAAAGTCTAGCCTAGTTACAAATGTTCAACAATTGATTATCAATACCAGTTACCCAATTGTGTAGTTTATCCCAGATTCCTATCAAATCCCAAGAATCCTGTCTCCCTATATTCGTATCTTTTTGTTTTCACTATTTTAGTTGTTTATCGACTACAAACCCCCCATTGATAATTGACATTAGTGTCAACCCTTTAATTTATTATGTTTTTACTCGATAATGATTTTAGCTATTGTTAACTCTAGCATATTCGTGCTTAACTCTTAATTCTTAGAAACTGCTCCCTTGGGACTCGACCCCAACTCATTCGGTTGGGTTATATTACTATTGTACGATCGTAGACACTAGAATCAGAAGTGGTGTCTTGATTACGCAAACATCAAGGCATCACAAGAAGGATGAGTTCATTGCTTTGGAGCAAGGTGGTATGTGTGTGGCTGCTTATGAGGCTAAGTTTCATGCTTTGTCAAGATATGCTACGCAGTTGGTGACTTCTGTGGAAGAGAGGATCCGCCTATTTGTTAAGGGGATAAATTATGAATTGCAGGTATTGTTTGTACATATTACCTCTGTAGGGAAAAGCTTGAATGAGGTAACAAATTTTGTGAAGAAAGTGGAGAGGGTGAGGCGAGATGGTCAAGCCAAGGCATTGGCTAAGAAGGCCAAAAATTCAAGCAACTTTCAGGGATCTTACTCCAGAGGTTCAGGAAGGCTAACCCTTGCTGCCCGACCAATTAAGTCTATTTTGCCCGCTTCTACAGGTAATCACTATAGAACTCCACCTCAGAATTAGATTCAGGATAGCCTGGGAGCCGCACATTCAGCGGACAACAAGACATCTTTTGAACGTACTTGCTATAATTATGGAGAGCCTAGGCATATGAGGAGAGATTGTCCCCACCCGCGCATGACAAATTTTTTGCGCAGCAGCAGACTAGGGCAGTGGTACCTGCGGGAAATGGTAATAATGGTTGAGGGCATCCACAAGGTGGGCGAGAGGAAAATCAGCGAGGCCGAGGAGGCAGGGGAAATGGTAATACATGCAGAGGTACATTGCAGCCAGGCAGGAAAGTCGCGCGTCACGATGATAGGGCTCAATGTTATGCCTTTCCGGGCAGGACTAAGGCAGAGGTGTCTGACGCAGTGATAATAGTTACTATTCATGTCTGTGATCAAATGTCTAGTGTGTTATTTGATCCAGGTTCTACATAATCTTATGTGTCCGTGCATTTTTCCTTAGTATTTGCTATGATTTGTGATATACCTGAAGCCCCCATCCATGTTTCTACCCCAGTTGGGAAGTCTGTCATAGTCACCCATGTCTATCCTGCTTGTTCTATTTTGTTTATGGGTTTTAAGACTTTGGCTGATTTGGTGATTTTGGATATGATTGACTTTGATATAATTTTAGGCATGACTTGGTTTTCACCCTATTATGCGGTGCTTAATTTTCATACCAAGTCTGTAACTCTAAATTCTGGGAAGGGAAAAATTAGAGTGAGAAGGGGTGTACAAGCCTAAGCAAGCTAAGATCATATTCTCCATTAGGGATAGAAAACTGGTAGGGCAAGGTCGTTTGGCTTATTTGGCTCATATTCGGGATGTTGAGGTTGAGTCTCTGTCTATTGAGTTTATTCATTTGGTGTCAGAATTTAGAGAAGTGTTTCCTACTGATTTTCCTGGTATGCCTCCGGATAGAGATATATATTTCTACATTAATTTAGAACCTGGTACTCGTCCCATTTACTTCCCTCCATATCGCATGGCCCCGACAGAATTAAGAGAGCTTAAGGCTCAAATCCAAGCTTCTTGATAAGGGATTTATCCGTCCTAGTGCTTCCCCATGGGGTGCTCCAGTTTTGTTTGTTAAGAAAAAGGATTGTAGTATGAGAATGTGTATAGATAATCGGCAATTGAATAGGGCAACCATTCAAAACAAGTGCCCATTGCCTCGAATAGATGATCATTTTGACCAATTGCAAGGTGCATCAGTTTTCTCTAAGATTGATCTAAGGTTTGGCTACCATCAATTAATGATTAGGCCTGAGGATGTGCCCAAGACGGCGTTTAGAACCCACTATGGGCACTATGAGTTTCTAGTTATGTCGTTTGGTTTGACTAATGCGCCTGCAGCTTTCATGAGTTTGATGAATGGGTGTTCAAGCCATTTCTTGACTCGTTTGTTATACTATTTATTGATGACATTTTGGTCTATTCGAAAAGTGAGAAAGAGCATGCCGACCATCTTCGTATTGTTTTGGGTGTTCTTGGGAAATAAAGATTGTATGTGAAATTTTCTAAGTGTGAATTTTGGCTGACTTCGGTTGCATTTACGGGGCATGTAGTTTCAAAAGAAGGGTTAATGGTATATCCCCAAAAGATTGAGGCAGTTAAGAATTAGGTTCGACCTAGGTTGGTGACGGAAGTTAGGAGCTTTATGGGGCTCGCTAGCTACTATCATCAGTTTGTGAAAAACTTCGCTTCTATTCTCACACATCTGAAAAATTTGACTAAAAAGAAGGTACCATATGAATGGACTAAAAAATGTGAAGAGACCTTCCAAAAGCTCAAGATTATTTTGACCACCGCACCTATTCTAGTATTACTGGTTGAAGATAAAGATTTTATTATTTATTGTGAAGCTTCACATTCTTGTTTGGGTGTTGTATTGATGCAAGATAAGAATGTTATAACTTATGCATCGCGTCAATTGAAGGTGCATGAGAGGAATTACCCAACACATTATTTGGAGTTGGCAGCGGTAGTGTTCTCTCTTAAGATCTGGCGGCATTACGTCTATGGTGTTAAGCGTGAGGTGCTTACTGATCATCATAGTTTGCAGCATGTGTTCACTCAAAAGGATTTGAATTTGATACAACGAAGGTGGATGGAGTTACTCAAGGATTATGATGTGGCCATTCCATACCATCCGGGTAAGGCTAATATAGTGGCAGGCACTTTGAGTCGAAAAATGGTGAGTGTGGGTAGTCTAGCTTGCTTGATTGTAACCAAGCAACCTTTGGCTATGGAAATTCAAACCTTGGAGTCTAAGTTCATAAAATAGGGCATCTCAGAAAAAGGAGGGGTGTTAGCTAGCATAGAAGTTAGGGCCATGTTCATTGAGGAGATCAAAGCCAAACAATTCGAGGATGAAAATTTTAATCAACTTAAGAAGAAGACTCTGATTGGTAAGGCAGAAGAGACCACTCTTGATGCAGAAGGTGTGCTCAGTTTTAAAGGAAGGATTTGTGTTCCTCAAGTTGATGACTTGATTCAGAAATTGTTGACAAAATCCCGTGGGTCGCGATATTCCATTCATCCGGGTGTGACCAAGATGTACCAAAATATGAAGCAAATTTATTGGTGGCCGGGCATGAAGAAAGACATAGCGGAGTTTGTGGCTAAGTGTCAAAATTGCCAACAAGTCAAGTATGAGCATCAAAGGCCTACAGGTTTGCTTCAGAGAATGCCAATTCTGGAATGTAAGTGAGAAAGGATAGCCATGGATTTCGTGGTTGGTCTTCCCAAGACTTTGGGGAAGTTTGATTCTATTTGGGTAGTGGTTGACATATTGACTAAGTCTGCCCATTTTATTTCGGTAAGAATAGATTATAATGCCAAACAATTGGCTAAGGTTTATGTGAAAGATATAGTGAGGTTAGATGGTGTGCCCCTCTCTATCATCTCAGACCGTGCTATGCAGTTTTCCTCCAAGTTTTGGAGGAAGTTACATGATGAATTGGGCACACAACTCACTTTTAGTATTGCTTTCCATCCCCAGATGGACGGTCAGTCATAGAGGACTATTGAAGTGTTAGAAGACATGTTGAGGGAATGTGTGATTGATTTTGGAGGACATTGGGATAAGTTCTTAACTTTGTGTGAGTTCTCTTATAATAATAGTTATCACTCCAATATTGATATGGCACCATTTGAGGCACTTTATGGGAGGGGATGTAAATCACCCATAGGGTGGTTCGAGAATGGAGATGTGAAACCTTTGGGGGTTGATTTAGTGAAGGATGCTTAAGATAAGGTGAGGAGTATTCAAGCTTAGCTTCTAGCAGCCCAGAGTAGACAGAAGAAGTATGCGCATCATAAGGTAAGAGACATGACATTTCAGACTGGTGAGAATGTTCTTCTTAAGGTATCACCCATTAAAGGGGTGATGAGATTTGGCAAGAAGGGAAAGCTAAGTTTGCGATACATTGGTCCCTTTGAGGTTCTCTAGTGTATAGGGCCAGTGGTGTATAGATTGACTTTACCTCCTAACCTATCGGGAGTTCATCCAGTATTCCATGTGTCTATGTTGAAGAAATATCATGGTGACGGAGATTACATCATTAAGTGAGACTCAATTGTGTTAGACAAAGACCTCCAACATGAGAAAGAACCAGTTGCAATTCTTGATCATGATGTGCGTAAGCTGAGTACCAAGGAGATTAAGTTCGTGAAAGTTCAATGGAAGCATCATCCAGTTGAGGAAACTACTTGGGAAACCGAGAAGGACATGCGAGAAAAGTATCCCCAGTTGTTCATCTATTCAAGTACTACTCCATTCCTTCCTTAGACTATTTTCCTAAGTTTGTCACACGGGGATGAGTGATGGGTAAATTGGTATCTATTGTAAAGACCGGTTCCCGTCGTTACAGAAAAGCTAATAGGGAAAACTTTTGGGTCAGAAAACTTTTTCGTAGTAACTTGGGATTTCCCAACCTAGTCCAGATTTGGACGAAATCGAAGTCAGTAAGGTCTAGGTAAATCTGGTAAAAATTGGTTGATTTAATTATGATTTTGATTACATGAGTAGATCGCTAAGATGTTAAGGAACCCGTACGACTTTACGAAATTAAATTCGGGTGAGTAGAACTCCCGAAACTGATCTTGGCGTGAATGGGTAGTTTCTGAGTGTCATTGTTTGAAGGTGTGTTGTGAAATGAGAGTATTGAAATTATTAAATTTGCTCACTGGTTCCATGCAAACCGCTAAAGCGGGATTTTCCAGCCAGGGCAGGGCCGTTGCAGTGGGGCGAGTGTCGCCATGGCGAGACAATTGCGAATTAAATCGAAAATAAACCCCAAAAACATTTTATTCTGCACTTTTTGACCTTGAGAGCTAGAAGATGACCCCAGGAGAGTTCTTGATCGATTTTCACCATTCTTCATGCTATAGGTAATGTTTTATCTCCCCGAATCCATTTGTCGATCCGTAGAACATAATCTAATAGGTAATTAACGATGGGGGAGGGTTTTGATCCGGAATTTATGGTGGAAACAACCGTGATTTAGACATTGAGATCATTGGTTTGATCTAGGGTTGAAAGGATTGTTGGTAATTCAAGTAATTAGTTATTGTTTATTGATTTCCGTGTTATCTTAATTGTTTGTAGACCAAGAACAAGCGGAACGAATCCAGAAAGGGAAGAATCGAGTTTCTTAGGGGATTCAAGCTTGTTTCGTTGGAGGTGATGCTTGTGATTTCATGTTGTGTGATGTATGTTTGTTTTTTCTTCATTATAATACATGTATGTATGCTAATAATGCAATATTGATCTCACTAGTTGTAAATGAGGATAGATGCATGGCATGAATTATGACTTAATTATATGATTTCTGAGAATATACTTGTGATTGTGATTGTGGCTTGTTGAATGGATCGGGTGTTGCGTTCTGACACACCAACTTTGATCTGTTGCCACGTTCCAGCATAAATATGGGATCGGTTGCCACATTCTGGCTTAAACATTTGATCGAGTACCACGTTCCGGTACGCCAACAGTTTGGGTGTAGGTCCTATCACTGGACCATTGATTTGACATAAATGTATATCTTGGTAAAGGTGAAATTGTTCGTTGTTCGTAAATGATATCGATATTGCGTATGTTCGGCGTATGCATGTTATTATATTATTGTAATGACTTATGTATGTTGCACTTAGTGGGATAGTCGCGTGATCATACCAATACACTATGATTGTATGCTGAAACTGCACTTGCTCTTTCTTTGTTTAGTACAGGGAATCTTCAGGCGGCTATTGACAGACCTTGCTTAGAAGATCAGTGATCATTTCAAATTCAAGGGTGAGCCAGTTCTTTCGGGCTGCCATGAGTTCTATTTCTGTTTATGTCCACAATTTCGGACTTAGACTAGTGCATTAGGATTTCTTATGTTTAGTATGGGGTTGTACCCCTTCTTGTTAAGACTTATTGTTGAACCATAGAAGTTTTGGTACATTGACTTTTTGGTTCTAGGTGTTTTTCCGCATTTGTTTTAGTTGTTAGACTTTTGTTTGGAGTTTATGGAAACTCCTTATTTTCTTCCTTAGCATTTAAATTTTCTTCTGTAACTTTAAATGCCTTAGTATTTTTTGATTTAGTTGGTTAGCTAATTAGTATAAACGGTTCTCCCACGGAAAGTTAGTGTGAGTGTCAATCACGATGGTCAAGGTCGTGACATCGTGACAGTTTCGAACTTTCCTTGTAACTTTTAATTATATCATTATGCTAATAATCTAAGACTGAATATGTAGATTTTGTAAAGCAAATTAATTGAACTTCAAAAAAGGAAAAATAATAAGTTTGGTCCATTTATTATTTTGCTTTCCATATTCCTACCACAACTTTGGAAAGTAATTAAAATCTAATACACTATAAAAGACCAAACTAGCCTCATGTATTGAAATCATTCATTCATAGCTTTCTCCATTTTGTTCGTCATGTCTTCATAAAAGCTCATAACTCTTAAGACTTGCGATGGCGAGGAATTCAAACTCGACAACTTGTTTATCATGTCTTCTAATGCCATCCCCTTGCCTAATGTTGATGGAAAAACAATGACAAAAGTGGTTAAATATTGAAAGAAACATTCGGAGGAAGGTGTTACGGAAGTTCAGTTAAGGAATTTTGATCAGGATTTCTTGATGATGAGCCACTCATAATTATTTGATGTTCACTTGGCTGCTGGATATCTTGATGATAAGCAGTTGAAGGAGGTAATAATCCAAGAATTTTTTGATAGGATCACAGGGAAAACACGAGGAAATACGTGAAGTATTTGGTATCGTGCATGATTATATTCGAGAGGAAGAGGAGCAGGTCCGTAGAGAGAATTCTTGGGCTTTTAAATGATTTAATAATATTTCTGTTATTTCCTTAGCTATATCCTATTTTTATTTTTATTTTATTTCTGTTAGTTCTATCCTCTTTTCTTCCTTTTTTTATTGATTTGAATTTTTTTTAAACTTCCTAAAATTTATATTAAAATCTAGTTTGTATGTAATTATTTATTTTGTAAATAAAAATATAGCCTTAAACTCTGAATTAGTTTTATTTTATTATTACGGTATAGAAGCGATTAGATACTGACAATTGTTTGCTTCTAGTTTAAACAAGTTGGAGATGAATGTTTAGCGAACACATTCATAAAACTAATTTCAGGCCACATTATATGAACAAAATTACCCTACTTAGTAATCCCAAGTTTAGATAAGAGTTGGATGTTTTGAACAAAATTAAAGGAAAAAAACATAATGTTCACCTATGAAGAAAATCATGTTTCACAAACATGTCACTTAAATAAGGACACATTGATTATCTTTGTTTACCAGATTGACACTGTTCTTTCCTCATTAGTAGTATAGATGCACATACACTTGAATTTATACACTTTGTTTTTTGGCCTTTCTTGATTATTTAAACACCACATAGAAGAAAATAAACAAATGAGAACAAACAAAGAGAAGTAAGCAAGCCACAAACTAAATAGATACTAGAAATAGGAAAACAAAATACAGAGGACCAACAGCCGAAACCTATGTATAAGCAATTTTAGCTAAAAGTTAACACAACCACTACAAAAATAACATATGTGGGAGAAGAAAAAAGGCTTCTTACATAATGATTACTAAATAAATTTTCTCCTAATTGAGATTTGGAAGAAAAAAAAGGCTTCCTTTTCCTAATTTTATTCGGTCACATACATACGATTTAAGTAGAAATTTCACAATTTCCTAATTTGACATTGTTTCTGCAAAACAGATTTTCCCATCAAACTCTTTTTTCTCCGTTTTTGACTTCCTACTTCAACTAAGATGGTGAAAACCTAATGCTCTATAAATTAAGCCTTTCAAACCTCTTAAACAGTGTGATAATTCAAATCTCCTTTCAATAATATTCTCAACAAAAACAAATTAACATCTCTTAGTCAAATACATTTTTACCATAATGTCTTCTTCAACAAAGTTCTTAACTCTAAAGACTTGCGATGGTAAGGAATTTGTACTCGACGAGGCGATAGCCGTGAGGTCACAAACTATTAATAATATGGTTGAAGACGATTGTGTTTCAAACGTCATTCCCCTGCCTAATATCGATAGAAAAACTATGACTAAAGTGATTGAATATTGGAAGAAACATTCGGAGGAAGACGTTTCCAAAGACATGTTGATAGAGTTTGAGAAGGCTTTTGTGAAGGTGCACCACTCGATTTTGCATGCTCTTATCTTAGCTGCTAATTTTCTTAACAATAAGGAGATATTGAATATGATTTGTCAAGAAGTCGCTGATAGAATTAAAGGAAAAACAGCAGAAGAAATACGTAAAGAATTTGATAGCAAGAATGATTTTACTCCAGAGGAAGAAAAGGAGATCCGTAAAGAGAATGCTTGGGCTTTTGAATGATTTTATATTTATTTCCAATAGTTGTTCCTTTTTATTTTAGAATTAAAACTGTCTAGTTAGCTCTATCCTATTTTTATTTTATTTAGATTTATTTTCTATATTTCATTTTTATAGAATTGCTTTTTGATTTTGATTGATTTATAAATTATGTCTGAAAGAAATTAAAGTTATTTATACAAACAACTTAGTGATGAACTTAGAGTCTAACATTGAACTAAGAAAACAAATTATTGATTATGCTAGAAAAATTAATAAAATATCTATTAGCTAAAATTTTACCTAACCACTAAATTAATAGCTCTTGCTCTCTCACTGTTACAAGAAAATTAAATTCAATATTGATTCAAGATTCGAATTGCAGAAAGTACTTTTGAATGAATTTTTTTTAAAGATAATTAAGAAATAAATATTGAGATACTCAAACAGCATACAAATATTCTATCTCAATCCCAATAATAAAATAAAATAATAGTGTATAAATTAGGAGTGTCAATGGAATAATTTCGGCGGCTATTTTTAATAAATTATATCATCTCAATTTTTTTGGTATTTTATAATGTATAACCAAAACTAGATATTTAAAAACCATTTCAATCATATATGTTTCTCTTCGGTACAGTTCGGTAAATATTTTAGTATTTTTACTTTTAAAATATCACCTCAAAATATATTATTATCAAAATATTTCTTTCGCAAGTATGTTCTTAAAGAAACACTTTAGTTCTTCACCAAGAAGTCAAGAATGTAAAACCTTACTGTCGTATTGTTTGATTTTAAACATTTAATAAGAGCGCTTGCATAGGTTTTGTCTTATTGTTTGATGGGGTATCTATTATAATATCTTTTAATTTTAAACCTAATTAATTAAAGTCTAATTAAAGAGTAAATATCTTAGTCATCCAATCATTTGAGGTCTAGGACCTACGTAATATTTATATTTGAACAAATCTTATAAAATATACTTATATATTAAATTTAACATATTGTTAATATATAAAATATATTTACATTCACGTAAGGTTATTTGGTTCGATTCGGCAATTTTTCAAATTTTTTTATAAATTAAAAAGACCATTCCAATTGTTTGGGACGGTTATACATTTAAAAAAAAGTCCACGATTTTATTGAAAAATGATATAAATCAATTTGATTCGATCGATATTTCATTTTCTTCTAAAATAGTATAAACCAATATATATATTATTCATTAAAAAATATTGGGAAATTTGAGTATGTGGCATTAACTAAAAGGGAAAAAAAGGTGTATATATAAAATAAAGAAGATTTTGTACTGGACGAGCCGATTGCCATAATGTCACAAGCTATCAAGAATATGGTTGAAGACGATTGTGTTTCAAACGTCATTGTCACGACCCGGGAGCACCCCCAAGTCGTAACAAGGCGTACTCGACCCCGAAGGGGTCTTATACGAGCCACATAGTCATTCATTGCATTCAATAATGAAAATAGTGCGGAATTAAAAAAAAACTTATTTACATCCACACATTTAAACTTC
>JAJOOE010013123.1:0-33635 GCA_036250405.1 Solanum raphanifolium | reverse complement strand
TTTTTGAATGGATGTTTAGTTTGTAAGATAGAGCGGAAGATATTTGAAAATGTAAGTAATGATGCTATTATAGATCGTTTTCAAAATATGAAGTCTCGTCGAGTACAATTGTAAACTGATGATATTTTTTGTGGTAATGTAATTTTTATGTATTGCTCGCTTAGTTATTGTTATTATAAATTTTTTGATATTATCTTTAAAGCAATGGTGCACCCGTTTTCTTAAAATCCTGGATTCGCCTCTGCTTGCAACTCACTGTAACTTGAGAATGAAGTTTAGTTGCAATAGTGTGCTCACTCTCTTTTGTTATGTAGAAATTTGCCTAATGCATAAAATAGAGAGGGAGTTTCATCTTTTCCAAATGGAAAGCAGAACACATCATCCAAACAACTAACGTTATCCAGTCGAATGACCAACAGAACACATCCTCCAAACAACTAACATTATCCGATTTTTCTTTTGACAATAGAATAGGCATTATATGTGGTTTAAGACAAAGATACTGCAGAGAATTAATTCCATGTCTGATATCACCTCCACTCACTTTGACTATCGAATCAGCACTAAATTCATGTTGCTCCTTTTTGCATATAACTGCATATGATATTTAGCCTTTATTACAATAAAGGTGTTCATTTCTATTTCGCAGATTTCAGTAATTACTCACTACTTGTACAATCATTGTCACTTTGTCAGTGAAAGATGCAAGCATTCACAAAAATGAATATTTTTTACATACTAAGTTTTGGTTTTATACAAACACAGCACACTATTCACAAGTGTCTACACTAAATTTAACAAAGTATAGTATCTAATATCTATATGTGATTTACCTCTTCCACCTATTTTCATTTTTCATTTCCATATTTCTAACCTAGTATGTATAATTAGCGATTCTAAGAGATTGACTGAAGTATCTAGCTCTACCAATATGGATCATATAAGAGAGTTTTTTCCTTCCTTCCACGCAGAAGGTTAAACTAAGGATGATCATGTAAGCTGTTGTATAAATATATATTTTCAACGTACCAATGCAGGTTTACATGCCACACCATAGGCATAGAGACACAATTCACAATTATTGTACACTAAAAAAATCAAAACTTTGTTGTGGCGGCCTAGTATATGAGATTGGTGTGGGTTATCCAAATTCAGCTATATATGTCACATTGAATGATCGAGCTTTTCACCGGCTCAAGCTTTGTCTCCGCTACATCAAATCAAGGAGATACATTGTCGATTAAATGAAAATACGGAGCTATATCCAAAAAATAAATTGAGTAAATACATGATAATCATGTGTAAAAACGTAACAGAGGATTAGCGTAACCCGCTTGTTTCAACAGCTTCCCAAGAAAGGCCCCAGGATACGCAACATATACATCTTAGTTAAACAACTTAGTTTCAGAGAAAGTAAACAACGTAAGTTGTCCTATGTTAACACAAGCATACAATTTTATACGTATGCCAATTTAGCGGTTACCATATTTTCAACACACTAATATCACTTTGAGGAACAAAGTAGAAACATCTCATCTTTGATAGCTACTGATTAATTCATATAACTACAAGTATGTTCCAAAGTAAAGAAAAAATTAACTGTTAATTTTGGGGAGAAGCAACAGTAAATAGGTAGATTGGATATTTTTTTATAAATCTAGAAAATTTTCATGAGTAATAACACTTTTGAGTTTTCATAGGTGATCTCTTTCCAAATTCAAATAGATTTTAGGAACTTTTACATTCTAGAATGAAAAGTTTTGCGTTTATGACTGGAATTTCTTTTCGCATGTGCTAAATCGGTTATCAAAAAGAGTACTCATGAGAAAACAGAGCAAATTTGCTACATATTCGGATATTCTGTCGATTTTATTTCTCAATATCGTACTCAAAAGGAGAGTCCATAATTTTTATATTGGTAGTAGTGGAAACGACCTAAGCATTTCCAATCTCTACAAGAAGGTTATACACATCGTTTTTTATAACATACACTACACAACTCCCAAAAGTCCTCAACGGTGAGGAACTCTCCCCTATGCCTTCTACCAAATTCATCTCTATATACATGAGTTCAAACTCCATAACAAAATGAATAACTTCTGTACAGTCAAAGACTAACAATAACTTGTAAACAACCAATTATATCAAGAAATGCAGTAATTCATACGAACATCATTAAAAGATCGAAATTTGATACACAAAAAAACATAAAAAAATGTCATCTATTATATAGATTAGAAGATTTGAAAATGATAAAGAAGTTGAATGTCGTAGAATTTAGAGAGAATTTATCAAATTCAAGAGAAGAATAAAAAAAAGAATACAAATAACCCAAACAACAAACGCAGTTAGAACCTACAACTTGACAAGCCAGAAGATGAGCTCTTTGATAACAAGTGGTACCTACCATGTTTATTTAAAGCATGAATAGAAATTTCTAGAGAGAGATATTTTTGCACTTGTGTTTGATATTTCGCCACGTGGAGAGAAATTAGGGAACAAGTACAATAAAATTAAATATGGTGTCAATAAACGTTAAAGATAGTAGTTCCAGATCTGTGTACAATAATGATAACCATACTTCAAAAGATCATTCTAGATCTGCTATAAAAGAGTGTATCCTTTTCTCATTTTTGTTTTCCTTTCACGCTTTCTTAACAACAATTTTCCTTAAAAAACAATTAGGCAATTTATCGTTTCATTGAACAAACTACAAAGTAATCGAATTTTTTTATTAAAAAACAAAATATCTAGATACAAAGAAAGTTGGATAATTCTTATGGATTTTCATTAACAATACATTGCGAATTGAGATTGATTTTTTAAATCTTTTTCCCTTTTTCAAAAAATGGAGTAAAAGAGAAAACCATCGAATGTAGATGTGTTGTAAGCTTTGAAGGAAAAGTAACATATAGAAATTTAAAAGAAAAACATACCTTTGATTTATTGAACGGAAAGAGTGCATTTTTAACAAAAAGATTGTTGTGAAAGAGAGGAAATTGAAGAGAGTGTGCTGAACAAGATTTTAATGGAAGCTCCTGCCTCCTTTGCAAGAGAGAGAGTGGGCGATTTGGAGGTTATATAAGATGAAAATACTATTTTACCCTTATATAGTAAAGATTTTTTCTAAAGTGCCATTGGTCTGCCTAGATTTGGCGTTTAGTAATTTTCTAATTTGTTGATCTGAGGCAGCCATGTAATTAGAAAAGGTACAAAATATCTTGAATGAAAGAAAGGCTAACTTGTGGTTTTCTTGAACCATTTGCCCTTTAAAATGAACATATTTACAATATTGCCAGTAGTCGTCCTTCTCTTCACATTTCTATATAATAGAAAAATATTATAGTAGCAAATTAAGGGCAAAGGTAATACTTGTCTATTGAAGTTTTTTATTTTAATAAAATTGGTAGATACTTTGTCTAGTGGTATAATTTTATTTTATTTTTAAAAATAGAAACATAGTGTTTGATTTTTTGTATTAATTTTTGCATAATTTAGAAAGGTAACTCGTTCGATCCTTGCTAAATTTTAAATAAAATAGATCAAAATAAACTAAATTAACATAAGGGCTCATTAATTCACCAACCTACCACCAGCATGGGTTGTGGACTTGTGGTGCAGTGGTGAGACTGTTTCACTCTTAATCAGAGATCTTAGATTCGAGATCTGGGTATAGAGAAAATTTTGTTGGGAGTGCCACCTCCAAATGGACCCTACAGTGCCTGATCCAAATTTAATCTAGGCTCCAATTTAAAATCCCATCATCGGATGATAAACCAAAAAAAAAAAAACTCACACAACCTACCTGCTGATTTTATGAACCCTAATTCAAACACTTGTTTCATGTGTGGATATAAAGAATCACTACGTCCCCTACACCAGTACATAGCTAGGCTTGCATCCACATATCCAGAATGCAATAATTCGAAATTATTTCACGTTCTCACTACTTTTTAAAAAGGGTTCAGTTAGTCAAGTAGGAGGTGTACATGTATGTTTATAGGATGAAAAAGGTGTATTTAAGTTCAGTTAGTTAAGTAAATGAATGCTTTTAAGGCTATCAATAGTTTGAATACGAAATTAATAATTCACACCAAATTCAAAAATGTTTTCAATATTTCTATCTAAAACATCAAAACTAAGAGTCATTGCTTAACAGTACAAATAAATAAATATGTAGACCTCTTAATTCAGATAGGTGGTGTTGTTAGGTGACCATTGCATATTGTGGTCCATAAATGATTGAGTTTAAAAAGCTACACCTTTCGTCATAATTTATATCGTGTTTGATTACACATAAAAAATAAAAATAAATAAGTAGTATTTTTTAAATTTATGGTGCAGAAATAATAGATTTAGATCTTTATATGATTATAAATTAGAGCAACTTTCACATATAGCAAACATAAAAATCATATTTGTATGTTATGACTATAGTTTGCATAATTGCGCTCCATAGCAAATTAAAAGAAAAATAAGAGACAAAAGGTGTGTTCGGTACGGGAAAAATGGTAAGTCAATCTAGATTATATAGATATATGAGAATTTTAAAATTTAATTATATTTAAATATAAACTATAAGTTTATAGACAAATTAAAAGAAAAATAAGGGACAAAAGGTGTGTTCGGTACGGGACAAAATGGTAAGTCAATCTAGATTATATATTTAACTCGAATAATTCCAACTTTTAGATAAACTAAATTAATTAAATTAAAATAACTATCCAAACTTCATGAAAGGCAAGAAAACTCCTCTTTTTCTTCTTCTCCTTCCCGTTGCTTATTAATTTGTGATTGGAATTATATATGTAATGTTCCATTGAATTTATATTGTTATCCTTAATGATTTGGTTTCATTTGGTTGAAAGAATTGTTGGATCTTATTGAGCTTAAGAAAAATTGTTGAAGACCGAAGGTGTCTATTTATTTTTAAAGGAATCTATTTATTTTTTAGTTAAGAATTTACAAGAAAAAAAGGAAAAGAATAAAAACTGAATATACAGTTGTCTGTCGCGACTTTCACACAACTATGGTCTATGAGTCTATGACCTATTGGAAATTGACTAATTAAATTTAAATTTTAGTCACGCAATAAAAGTTAGTATAACAGTAGTAATTAATTTTTAATCATAATAAACTATTTGGAAACAAAATCTTGTATATATATATAATGTAAATATTTTTGCTTCAAGTTGTAATTGTTTTTTATAGCAATAAACTAATTACTTAATCAATTAAACAAACTAAAATAAATAGACTTGATAAATCATGTCACTAACCTAAAAGGTAGCCATTTTTTGTTTCTCAAAAATGTTGTTACATACATGTGGTGGTCTATAAATTGGAGATAGAGTAAGTAAAATACACTCAAATTAAAGATGAAGTCGATTAATATTTTAAGTTTCCTGTTGCTCTCTTTGTTTCCCTTTGTTGCCTTTTGTGGATCGTTCACTTCCCAAAATCCTCCCCACAACTACTCATCATAATAATAATGATGATGTAGCCGGCCCCTCAAGTGTTGGACATGAACGGCCTACCACTCTAGCTACATTGGTGAAAAATATATTATTCATAATCCTCTCATTGGAGGCGGATCCGTATATATAATTAGCCAATATTGGACACCTTCAATCCTAATAGTATATGCTCAACCAACCGTCGTAATTCATTGACACGTTTTAGTAATGGATAATCTATAATGGTCCCATCGGTACATTATTGGTCTGCTACCCCAAGTAGAGTTGTTAATTAATTTGTGATTGGAATTATATTTGTAATGTTTCATATGAACTTCTATAGTTATTTTTCGTTATTCGGTTTCAATTGGTTGAAGAAATTGAAGAGCAGCATTGTTTGATTTTATTGAGCTTGAAATGTTGAGGATTTTGAAGTTAAAAAGTAAAACTATTTATTTTTGAAGATTTACGTTGAATCTAATAAATGGATCAATTTTGAAGCATGATCATATTGGTGAAATTTTCACACAATAAATTTGTAGACAATAAAATTCGCGTCGAGAAAACAATAATCAAGAACGCAAAATTATAGCAACAACGAACCGTATTTATTATTTCAAAGTGCGAGTGTTACAATCTCTATGATTCCTCTGAATTCGCCTTTTCAAATATAAATTCAAGGGCGTATAGCTTGATCTTGAATCTTCGATGAATTTGAACTTTGAACTTTATCTTGATCTTGACTTTTGCTTGAATTCAAGGACTTCGAGCTTGTTCTTGAATCCGATGGTCTTGATCTTGATCGTTCTTGAACTTGAATACTTGAATTCTTAAACTTGTAGCTTTATAGAGAATTTTATGGTGTTTGTACCAAGGATTTTCTCTAGCTTCTTGTTTAGAATTTTCCTCGCGCTCCTTGGTGTAAACCACAGTGTGATCCTTTGCCTTGAGTTCCTCTTTACATGAAACTACAAGTTCCACTCGTCGCCTCATTCTAGAAGGAATCGAACATTTGAAATCCTTTCGAACCAAATGTGAAGCAGGCGTTGTAACTTTTAAATAACTTCTGAGATTCTTGTTTTTCTTCAATGGACCTAACCTTTCAAACACAGAAGTTCTTGCAGTCGATTCTCTAAGTCAATCAAAGACGGAAGGCTTTTTGTTGGGAGTAGCGACATCATCTTCAAAAGTTATATGGTTGTTGCTTGCCCTTCTTATGGAAATGCGAATTGGCGACGGTTGGCTATAGCCTAGGCCTTCATGTGCTTGCCTAGTTGTATCTTCTGATACAAGTTTCCCTAACATTGATGGCTCATTAGGGTTGTATCCAGCCTTCACAAATAACTTGTAAGCATTGGGATCAAAACCTTCTCTTGTGCGTTTGTAGGGAGCGCCACATCTCGCTCTTGATTTTGAGAGATAAGACTTTTCTGGCAGCTTTGAAGACAAGTTTATTGCATCAATCCGTCTGATAGGAAGAGTTAGCCCTCTCAATACATTTTCTTGAAGGTTAGATGATTGACCTTCTTCTTTCTTCACTTTTGGAACATAACAAAGTCTAGAAGACAACTTCTTCTTCGAAGACATGATCTTCCCTTCATTAAAAATGGGACAAAGTTCTTTAGTGTCAACGTTTACCTTTTCGACTGCCGCATCGATTCTTTTGCTTATGACCTTATCGGACATGATTGGTTTTACATCATTAGATTTGGTCCCTTTAACACCATAACTTTTCAAATAGAATTTCGCATCGCCAAAGTGTGTCTCAACTTCGGTGAAAGGATTATCATCTACAACTATCTTCCTTTCAATCCCGCTTTCAAGATACTTCAAACATTGATAGTAAGAAGATGAGACAATTTTATTCTCATGTACCCAAGGTCTGCCAAGTAATATATTGTATGACGTCTTTGCATCGATCACATGCATCCATGCGCTTGATCGCAAATCTTCCATGTGGATCTCTAATTTAATAGAGCTTATGGACCTTTGCCCCCCTTGATTAAATCCTTGTATCAACAGACGACTTTCACTAAGTTCTCTAGTCGTGATGCCGAGTTCCTTTAATGTGAGGATAGGCAGAATGTTGACTCTAGATCCTTCATCTATTAAGATTCTATTCATTTTTTTCTCTAGCACGTGACCCACCATATACAAAGGACGATTCTGTAGTGTTTCACCGAATAGAAGATCATTATCTGTAAATGTGATTTTTGTATCACATGCATGTGCTTCTTGGGAAGAAGGTTCAATAGGTGTTTCAGAAGGTGAAAGAGACATCATTGACGAGATTTCCCTTGTTGTCTTTTCATTGTCACTAGGAGACACTTTTGGTGAGGATTCACTCGTTGTTCCTTCTTTGTCAGTAGGGGGCACCTTCATTGTTTCTGCTTTATCAGCATTGAAACATGATGCCTCGATATTATCTTGCGTAGACTTTATGTCAAATGAACTTGGTAAGAATTCCTCTAGAGTTACAGGACGTTAGGGTTTTTGGTAGTGATGCACCTCTACCTTTGCCCTCTTTGGGCGCTTGGTTGATTTCTGCTTCTCCAATTTCTTCACCATATCCCTCTAATCAGTTGCTCGGATGATTCTTTTCATAAACTTGACTTGTTGCGTCTTCGCCTAGTTACAAGAATCCAGCCTTCATCACCATCTATATCAACTTCCTTTCCAATGACTCTTCTTCATGTTTTTCAGAGATATATATTTGGACCGGATCGAGTGAGCCAAACGTGATAGAGATCTGGTTAGAACTAGCCTTCTCATCATCAAGGACAATTTTCTTTTCGTTAACCAATCGCATTACTCTATCCTTGAAGACAAAACATTTTTCGAGAGGATGACTCACAAGTCTATGATACTTGTAATAATTTGGGTCATCAACTTTTCCAGCTTCATCGGGTCACTTCATCTCTGGCAAGTCAATGAGCTTTAACTCGAGCAACTCATCAAAAATCAAAGAAACGTCAGAATCCAAGAAGGGATATTTTTTTCCTTACATCTCCCTTAGTGTCGACTTTTGATTTGAACGTGCTTGGAAAGCCGTTCTCACATTTTGCTTCATGCCCTCATTCGTAGTGATCTTCGCAGGCGACACATTAACATTCGTAGATTCTTTAATGTCATTTCTAAGCACAAATTTGCTCCATCTCTTGGGTTCCTGCCTGTCGCTTCCTTTGCGAGGGTCTCGGACATACGTCATATCTTTTCTAGCAGAGGGCATGCTTAACTCCATATCATGAGCACGAGTAGCTAGATCTTCGAAGGATTTTGGTTTTATTCCTTGTAAAATGTAAAGAAGCTCCCAGTGCATTCCTTGAATACACATTTCGATTGCAGAAGCTTCATTAAGCCTATCCTTGCAATTTAGGCTCGCGTTTCTCCATCGATTTATAATATCTATAACCGGTTGATCCTTTCTTTGGCGAGTATTTGTGAGTTCTACCATGCTCACCGTACGCCTTGTGCTATAGAAGCGATTGAGAAATTCGTGCTCTAGTTGCTCCCAACTATCAATAGAATTAGGTTCGAGATCTGTGTACCAATCAAAGACATTTCCTTTTAGAGAGAGGACAAATTGTTTGATGAGATGGTCTCCATAGGTTCCAGCATTATTACATGTCTCCACGAAGTGTGCAACATGTTGTTTTGGATTTCCTTTACCCTCAAATTGTTGAAATTTGGGAGGTTGATAACCAACAGGCATTTTGAAGTTATCAATTCTCGTAGTGTATGGCTTGGCATACATGTGAGAAGACTTGGTGGAGACTTCATACTTATCTTTGATAGTGCCTTCAATAAACTCTTTCAAGCGATCAAGTGGGACCATTCCTTCAGAAGAAACTGACATCTCATTAACAAGCGGATCTTTCTTCACAGGATCTCCAATCTCTTGAACTTCGACACCCTTTCTAGGCGCATGACTCGCTTCTCCATCTAAAAGTCCTTCCATCCTATCCATCAACTTATCAATTCGAGACTCTTGATGTTGTACATGCTTTGTCAATCCTTCAACCAACTTTGTCAGATTTGCGAGTTGTTCCTCAGGAGAGGAAGCAGCAGTTACCATTGTTTGCATGATCATGGGAGATGTAGGAGAGTCGCATGGATTGTCACGTAAGTTAATCTTCAATGGACTCACGTTACGCGATGCATATGGAGATGATTCATTAGTTGAATCATAGTTTTCCCTTGTGGTAGAATTCTTGGAACCAGATTGCTCAAGTAGAGCCAATGTCTCCTTGATCTTTTCAGCAATACTGCTTCCTCCTTCCAAAGCATTTGTGGAGGAACTTGCTCTTTTTGGAGTTGAAGACCCAAAAACAGGAGTTGATGTGGACAACACTTGCAGTGTTTGTTGTCCTAGCGTAGCAGCTTTGTTTCTCGTAATAGCTCCAAAACTTTCAAAGGTAACATCAAGAATGCCTTCAACTTCAGTAGAGAACTTGGAGCTAGTGGCCTTAGAGGCAGTTGATCGAAAGTTGTTCTTCATGGAAGTCATCTCGATGTTATTTCATGCTTGAAAAGTTGGGACGAGAGGTAGAGATTGTCCCACTGGGCGTGCCAATTTGTTTGCAACAAATTTTAAAGTGACAGAAAATAAAATACAATCACAAAAAAACATGAAGAAACATAATTTTATTCATCAAGATTGCGGGTACAATTCTGTTGATCCCTTGATTCTCCTCTCCTAAGATTTATCCACGATTCGAGGGTCGTTAGTGGCGTATTTCTCGAACTAAGATGATTTAGATTTGACCTCTATATGAATATTCCATGTCTTTTGTGGAATATTCGAGATCTTGATCTTTAAAAATACCCAAGAGTTTATGGGATACTTTGAGATGCCTTTTAAGGGAATTTAGTACCCTTTATATAGGAATAAACTAGGGTTTAGGGTTGAGTAGCCTCCAAGAATTCTAATTGAAACCGAACACACCTTCTAGAGTCTCAATTTGAATTGAATAGGTCTTGTAGAGTCCGCAAAATTTCAATGTCTACAAAATTATAACAATCTATCAAAATTTTATAACCAATTCTGACAAATTATCAAAATTAAATTATGATCAAATTTCAAAGAATGATTTGTATCATAGTTTTAGTTCATATATCCACAAAATAATTTGCATTGTATTTTGATGTTCCACTACAGTATCCAAACATCTCCCTGGTTAAAACTTAAAAAGAATGACTTTGATCTTTTTTGTACGTGGATTGATTGAATTGTACGTGTGTGGGTACACAGTTTTATATATTTATGTGCGTGGATGTCCTAGTTCCGGTAGGTGGTGTGTTTAGGTGATCATTCATGGAATTTTTGGTCCAAAATTATTCAGTTAAATATTTATGTCATTATAAATTATCTCATTAAATATATATGTGAATTTTAAAGTTAAATAATATTTAAATATAAAATAATTTTTTAGACAAATTAAAAAAGAAAACTAAGAGACAAAGGGTGTGTTTTGCTTAATTTTTGGCTTATCACGTATAAGTTAAAAATTATAAATTAGAATCTATTTCAATTGATGTATTTTACGTGATATTAAGAGCTATAAATACAATATTCCGAAAGAGACATTCCAATGTTTTTGTACGAGCTACTCTGAGTCCAAATTAAATTAGGCTGTATAAATGAATTTTTCTTAGCTACCAAAATTAAATTCATATTTAATATGTGGTCCAAATTCATAAAATATCTTAGCTACAAAAATTAAAAATAACAAAGCTTATTTCTCAACTTTTTTACCGAATTCCGTGAAATTTGTTCTTAAGGTTGATAATGTGGAGCGTGAAAATTAAAGGATGCATGTTCTCAGATTTTGATATATCTACTCCGGCGCGCGTGTTTGAACGAAACTGTTTGGAAAGTTGTTGGTGAAGCACTGGTGGAAATGAAAGCAACTTGTTCAAGATTATGAATTATGAGACGACGGAGGAACAAGAATTGGAAAAATGCATACAAGTTAAAGTATTAATTGTACGGATTAATTATGTGTAATGATGTGAGCTTCACTTTTGATTACGGATTATATATATCCTCTCGTTGCTTCCGGTCAAAACCCTCTTGCTATTTTCTTCGTTAAGGAATAAAGTGGATCGTTCAATCCACGCTCCATGTAACAGTTATGAATAAAACCAGCTAATTCTATGTTCGAATTTTATTAGAGTTCTTCATTTCATATTTCCTTTCCACTAATTTCCACCCATCACTTTCCATCGGCGTATTTTAAGTTAATTGGAATAAATATGAGGTATTATAGCTTATTGAGGTTAATCCGTGTAATTAAGTGTATAAAATATTTTACTTAGTTAACTTACCTACGTAATAGCCACTAATTGAAAAGACACTCAAAATTAGAGTTTCTCCAAACTTGGATTGGAAGTATCTAATAGAAATATTTGATCATATGTTCAGATGCTCAATTAAATCAAGTCATAATATGAATGTCTAAATGAAATTTACTCCAAATATTAATAAGCCTACTACCGTATATTATATGCTCAATCAACCGTCGTACTTTATTGACACGTTTTAGTTGTGGATAATCTCTAATGGTCCCATCGGCGCATTACTGATCTGCAACTTCAAGTAGAGTTGATGATAAAGATTGGAAAATTTGGCTGCCTAGAGATCGTTTGGTAGCCGGATAAAATAAATTTTATTCATATATTAGAATTTGTATAACTTATACGATGTTTGGTTAGTGGATAAGAAAAAATTATTTATCTATATAATTAATACAATTTTTCATAGGTGAATAAGAAAAAAGTTATTCATATATATATAATTAATACAACGTTTGGTAGGTGGATAAAAAAAGAGTTATTCATATATAAAATTAATACGACGTTTGGTTGACAATTTTGAAATTCGCATAACTAATACATGTATAAGTTATGAGGACATTTGTGTATTATATATGCGGAGTAGAAGATGGAATAATTAATACATATTTAAAAAATTAAAATGACAATATTACCCGTATCACTCCTATATGACTACTTTTTGCTTCTACATAATTAAAGAAATGTTTTAATTTAAATACAAAGTTAAAGAAGGAAAAATAAAAAGTTCAAGAAGGAAGGATATAATTGTAAAAAGAAAAAATCACCTCACACATCTGGGTTAATATTACAGCTTTTAGATCTACTTTTTTAGTATTACTACTTATAACATTTTAATTACAAGTGTTAACAAGTTAGTTTTAATTTATAAATTAATTAATTACATTTTATTAATTATATTATTAACTTATATATATTATATAATTAATAGGTAAGAGAAATAATATTAATGAGAGAAAATCAAATTGTAATTATCTATTACACATTTTAAGAAATTTTTTAACTTATCACATGTCAACCCATATCCCCACCATCACGTTACTCCTTCCATCTTTAGTTTCTCTTTCACCCCCTTTTCTTTGTTCTTTTTCCCCATTCTAATTAACTAAATATACTAATTTATAATTTACAAGATAAATAATTCCCTTGATTTTCTCCTAATTTATTGATTCTTATTTTGATTATTTTATTATTTCCAAGATAAATATGGATTACTATTCAAATATTTTAAATTTATCACCAAAGGTTTTAACATGTAATTTTCTCTCTTTAATCTATCTTTTTTTTTTTTGCTTTTCTCGATGTTTTTTTTTATTTTAAATTTTGATATTTTTTATTTTTATAATTTGATTTTTTTTGAAATAATAATTCTACATTTTGAAAATTTGATTTCGTTTTTTATTTTATTTAATTTGGAACTCAATTTTTTGAGGAAAAAAATTGTTTTGCTGAAATTTTGAACTCGTTTTTGGTGTGTTTTTTTATATCTAAAATACTTTTTTGGGTGAAATAAGTATATTTAATTCTGAAATTTGTTGTTATATATATATATATATATGAGATCATAAAATCTTTAATAATGAGTTCCTAAATTTCAGCTTAAATATGGTTTAAAAAGAAGGTCACACTAAAATATGGAATATAAATTGAAGAGAGAGGAAAATATAGAACTTGTATTAATTATTGCAGTTTGAACTTTTAATTACATGTTTTGATTTTTGGGTGATGTATATTTTGTTTGCTATAGTTTTTGACAACAATATATAATATGCATTGTTGACACCTAATTTTGGCCTAACATTTTCAAAATTCGTAACTTTTAAGTTTTATTTATTTACTAGTTCAAACAATTTTTTTATAATTTTAAATAAGTTTATCGATAACTATCCTTATTTATCAAAATTTAGGATTTTTTTATCAGTTAATTTTAATTACATTTTTTTTGTCACGGGCGGTTGAATACGTTCAAATATTTTATTCATTTTGATTAAATCATTACTTCTGTTAAATTGCATTATTTTACACGTCATGGGTTACGTTCATTACATTTTTTAATATTCATTTTATTCATTACTTTTATTAATATCAATTTTGGCGTTTTTAGCACAGTTTAGAAATACTATTAAATTAGGATAATAATTATATACACAAATATTTTATTTAATTAACAATTTTGGATCATAATCTCGAATCCACGACTTGAGCCCATTTTATAACAATTCCCTATTTAAGATTTATTAAGTCAAAAAATAAAGGGGATGGTGAATAATTACAAATTTTACTAAATGGTTGAAACCCTAAATCACTTTTTCCTTCTATTTTCAATTTTTCTCAGTCGCCCAAAGCTGACCACAACAGCCTTGAGCTCCACCACCCACGCCACCACTACCACAAAATAGAAGCACCAATCACCACACGTTTACTTTCCATTGCATCATCACAGTAATGGCGACAAAAACAACCAAACCAGCGAGCTTGTGAACCAACAACAACCACCAAACAACCAGACCAAAACCCTCTTCATTTTTCATCCCTTTTCCGGTGAAATAGTCACCGAGAATGAACCCAAAACCACCAAACACCCTTATTTCTCCTTTAGCGAAACTACCAGACCTCGCCACTGTTCCACCACCCTAAGTCACCGGAAACAACTCCGAAACCCAGCTGTCAGCCACCCAATAACCACCAGATCGCCAAACATACCTAAATCGAACTCCACAATTAGAAAGCTGCCTTCATTCCTCACATTTTCAGACGAAGAGCAACATCACCGCTCGGTAACGAGCTTTAAGCTCCATTTCAGGCGAGCGAACAATCACCAACAACAATAACTCCATAGCGCCCATCAAAGGCGGGACAAATCAGCTCCATCGGAGCTATAAACAAACACCACCGGTGAGCACCACACGCTGCCGCGACGCAAACTTCGGAGACTCAAAGAGAACTCCGCCATTCAGGTTCCCTTTCAGTCTGATTTTGTTCTAAATATTAATTAATACTTGGATTTGTTTTGCTCTTTATTCTTAATCATTGATGACTTGTTTGCTGGTTATGCATTTGTTGAGTTGACTAGTTTTTCTTATTGTGTTGAGTGATATTTTTCTGTTAATCTCATCTGATAACTCCATGAATGGAGGTTGAGAACTATAAGCAATTATAGAGCATTTGAAGGAAGAAGAAAGAAGAGAAGATTGTATTAATGTCTTGATGCAATGAAACTGTACATATACGCCCTTTTATATTACATTATCAATGAAAGGGTGCAAAATATCTCTTAACAACTTTGTAACTAACTACTGACACCTCATCAACTTGTAACTAACTTTTAAATGTTATACCTACCATAACCATACAACTTGTTAGTTCTTCACTGCACTTGCTAACACTCCCCCTCAAGCTTATGGTTGAAATACACTCTTCATTCCAAGTTTGCTTAGTAGTAGACTTTGTTGTCCTTGTCCAAGACTCTTTGTAAGTAGATCAGCCAGTTGATGCTTGGTGTTAATGTATTCTGTCTGCAGTATTCATTGACAGATTCTTTCTCTCACAAAATGACAGTCTATGTCTATGTGTTTTGTACGCTCATGAAAGATAGGATTGACAGCTATTTGGATGGCTGCCTTGCTATCACATACCATTTTGACTGGTAATGTTACATTGACTCCCAGCTCTTTATATAAGCCTGTTAACCAAGTTATTTCAGCTGCACATGTAGCCATTCTCATGAATTCTGCCTCAGCTGAGCTTCTTGACACAGTTAATTGCTTCTTAGACTTCCAAGATATTAATCCTCCTCCAAACTTCAACAGTTACCCTGTAACTGACTTCCTTGTTTCAAGACATGCCCCCCAGTTAGAGTCACAATAAGTTGTTAGATGTGTGGTTTGTTCTGCTGGCATTAGTAGTCTTAGACTAGGGGCTTCTTTGATATACCTTACTGCTCTTAATGCTGCTTCCGTATGTGATTCCTTAGGACAATGCATGAAATGGCTAAGAACTTGTGCAGTAAAAGCAAGGTCAGGCTTAGTCATGGTTATATAAAAGAGCTTTCCTACCAGCTTTTGATACATTGTGGGATTAGCAAGTGGCTTATCATGATCAGGATTTGAACCAGTCACATGTTCATCATATTGAACTGATGTGTGTTTTTTGTTTAGCTCCAATAGTGTATTAGCAGGTTTTGCTCCTCCTAGGCCAATCTCATAAATCAACTCCAAGGCATATTTCCTATGTGTCATCAGTATACCCTTGTTTGAACTAGAAATCTCAATACCTGAGAAGAATTTTAGTTCCCTTAGGTCCTTCATTTTAAACTTCTTTTGAATCTCCTGTCTTGTGTTGCATAGAAGTTGGTGATTGCTTCCGGTGATCAGAATATCATCTACATACACCAGCACCACCACAATGTCACTCCCAGTTTGTTGTGTGAATAGAGAGTAGTCATAGTGGCTTTTTTTGAACCCCATCTAGACTAGTGCCTCAGTTAACTACATATTCCACTGTCTAAGTGCTTATTTCAAGCCATATAATGACTTGTGGAGTTTGCATACCTTGTGACTCTCCCCCTGTCTGGCAAAACCACAGGGAATCTCCATGTAGACATCCTCTTGCAAGTCACCATTAAAAAAGGCATTGTGGACATCCATCTGATATATATATACCACCCTTTTAATGCAGCCAAAGCTACCACAGATCTGACAGTCACCATTTTGGCTACAAGACTAAAAGTCTCACCATAATCAAGCCCCTCTTGTTGACTGAAACCTCGAGCCACAAGCCTGGTTTTGTACCTTTCAACCTCCCCTGAAGCTAAGAACTTAATCTTATATATCCATTTGCATCCAGTAGGTATCTTTCCATATGGTAGATCAACTATGCTACAAGTCTTATTACTCTCCAGGGCATCAATCTCCAATTGCATATCGTGTCTCCACTTAGGATCAGTAGTAGCTTCATTAAAAGAACTAGGTTCAGAGACAGCTGAGTAAGCATTCAAAACCTCTCTATATGTGGATGATAAGTGTTTGTAGGACAGATGATCTGCCAGTGAATAAGGACAAGCAGAAGACTTAGGCTTAGTAACAAAATCCTGCAACCATAGAAGAGGTTTGCTGGATCTAGTTGACCTTCTATGAGGTACCTCAGTAGTAGGAGGTATCTCAACAATAGGCCAAGGTGGGACAGGACTACCATTGTCATCTACCCCATGTGGATCCTCATTGGAATTAGGTGGAGGTGAGGCAACAGGTTCTGAGGAAATAGGAGCATAGTCCATTATTGGAAACATAACATTTGGTGAGGCTTGGAGATGTATGTAGGGAAATAACTCTTCTTGAAACACAGCATGTCTGATCTTACGCATATTTATATGTCTAGAATGCCAATTATGCCAGCATTTACGCCTAGTTTGAATTCAAAATGTATTTGTTTGTAGTCTTATCGAGTCATTTTCTTATTTATGAGCTAACCAATATGATTAGTTGTGTAGGTATGCTTATTGGGAGAAACGAGCACAAAAAGAGATAAAGGAAGTAATCTGAAGATTCGAGTCAAAAGAGAACAAGGAAGAAGTTGAGGAAAATGCACCAAGGCATTTACGTGTTCTCTCTGCGTCGCGTGATTGAATGCAGAATGTGGGTAGCAAAAATCAACTTCTAGGCAGAACACCTCGTGTTGCTCGCGCGTCATGCAGAAGGCAAAAGTATCTTGTCACGCGCCTGAGTACTAGATTTGGCCGTTTCGAATTTTAGTATAAATAGGGTTTTATTTTATTTTATTAAGGAGCTTTTTTTTTGGGTTTTAAAGGACAACGATTTGGAAGAACGTTTTTCTTCAGTTTTAGGGTTATTTATTAAACTATTTTCCTTTCAATCGTTTGATGATTCATAAGCATTGTATGATTGAATGTTGGACAATGAGTAGCTAAATACCCCAGTTCTAGGGTTGTGGCTACAAGATGATTGCAATTGATTGAGTTTTGTTGGGTTTATTATTGACCATAACATGAATCTTTCTTGTGTTCCTATTTTCCGTATTTCATGATTGATCACCATAGAAATAAATTTATTATTCAAATTGAACTCGGGAGAGGATTAAGAGGATAGAACATGGGGCATAATGAGCTTGTTGAACTCTAAATAACTAGGGTTGATATGTTTCTAGGATAGAGATATACCTAGAGACCTCACCTAGATCACCATACATAAAGATAACTTAATACTCAGTAGGTAATTAGTCTATCCCCGCTCAATGATGTTGTTAGGGTGTTATCTATCGTAGGCGATTAGAGGTCGGGAGACCATGATCATACATCTAACCCTGTGATTCATTGATTCGACAGTTAATAATTGCCCATATAAATGATATTGATTTCATGAATCATGATACAAGTTGTAGCCCTGGATATTTCCCAAATCATTGTTTGAAACCCATGAAACTGAATCTTGTATTTACATTTTGTTTTAAAATTTAGAAATAGAAATAAACAACCCTTTAAATCTGGAAATACATTTGTGGTTAACTGAGAATTAGAGAAATTGATAGTTTCTAAGTGTGAGTCCCTCTTGGTATGATATCCAGCTCTCGAAAATAGCCACTTTATTACTTGTACGATCACGTGCACTTACGTGTGCGATTAGACCACAACAAGTTTTTGGCGCTGCTGCCGGTGACTTTAGAATTAGAAAGTATTTTAGTTTTTCTGATTTCTGAAGTTGAAACGTAAGTGTTGACATCTTGATCTTACCATTCCATTGTTGCAGGTTGTTTTGAAACTCCAAACTTGACGACGATCAAGGATTTTTATCGCCTCTCTCAGAATCTGAAAGATTCGTACACTTACATAGAAGGTCACCATGTCTAGCTCACACAGACCCGGCAAGGACGTGGCCACATCAAGCAATATGAAACGTGTCTGGAGTGGGAATGTGTCACCCGCACCCGCACTTCCCAGGGGTCAAACTAGGTGATTAAGGGTGAAGGCTGTCACCAAAGAAGAAAAGGCTTGGTATAAGAAGCACACCGAGGCCATTTATTTTTCTGATGTCAATGTTGACGGAGACAGTCTGGCACGTGAGTTCCTCCAGATCCGGAGGCGAATTAGGGAGCTCAGCATGGAGTTCATCTTTGCTGACCCGGACGAATGTAACTTGCACATGGTTCTGGAGTTTTACGCCAACTGGGCACCCCAGGCGCGATCCCACTATGTGACGGTGCATGGTAAAAATGTGTCCATCACTCCCACAGGTATTAATGATATATTAGGTACACCGAAGGACACCGACCCACTAGTGCTGACAGGGCTGAACATACGCCCTCCATACCAGGTCATCCGCCACATGCTATGCGAGCCACAGTCCATGGCTCAATGGACTAAGCACAGTGGGAAGAGATATCATAAATCTCTCCCCTACGCTCGCATGTTGTGGGAGACATGTGTTTGGATAAAGGTGGTGATGAACTATCTGATCCCGGGGTTACATTACACTGATACCACACGTGACCGGGTGTGCCTGGTTTATGCTTTGATGACTGGCATAAAGCTGAACATCAGAGCCATCATAAAATCTTCGATGAGGAAGGCCCGAGTTCACAAAGGGTATAAGTTTGCATTTGGTGGTCTGATTACCAAAATGTGTCGTGTTGCAAGTGTCCCTGAAGAGAATTTAGATTACATGGCACCATTTTATCCAGCACCGGTGGAAATCACTCGCACTAAGGGGCCGAACACTAACTTCGGCCCAACACTCACCACTGCACAGCGCCACAGGAGAGATAAGTTGATCATGGATAAGATGTATAGCCTGGAGATGCTACGACACAAGACTGGTGGCCGGCCATCTACTGATCTGGAAATAGGGGAGGTCAACAGGCGCTATCTTCTGAATAACCATGCTAAAACATTACTTGGCATAGGTCCTGAGTTTCGGGAGCTGACTGAGAATGATATCTCGACGGATGAAGAGAACTTGCGTACCGGCTCAGATGTGGAGTTCGATTTGGATGATGAGATAGACCTCATACAGGCCGAGGCTGAGGCCAATGGGGGTGATATAATGGAGGACTGATCAGGGAGTTTCTTTTTCACTTTACCTTTTCGAACTTTATTGAGATTTTGACATGCAATGGGGACAGTGCTATTGTATAAGTGTGGGGTGAAGGTGAAAAACATATCTGATTTGTACATATATTGGGTTGAACATTGTTTTCTATTTTGTTTCATTTTGGGTTCCTTGGTAGTAATTTTCGGTTCTTTAGCCAAGGATAGTCCCTTTGAACCGTACAAAAACACAAAAAGATTTTGTTTCTAAGATTGAGTCAAGCTGCCCAATGATAGATGGATGACGACCGTCTTAAGGGCAATTTCGTCATTGAGTCTTAGGCTTGGTTGTGCTGAAGCTGAAAAAAATCTCTGATATATGAAAAACATGGTTGAAATTTATGTATGAATGCAGTGAATTTGTGTATATGATTTGAATGTGCAACTTAAGCTTAATCTGAACCTTCTGCGTGACATGATTGTATGTTGTGATTGATCCATTCTGAATACAACTTGTGCCATGAGCTGTGAGTTTTGTATGATATCCATGATTGCATCTTAGTCTAGAACTTGCCCAGGTTGTTATTGAAGCGAAATACAAGTGATATTATGTTTGAAAGGTGATAACAGGATTTCTTTGAGTTGATTGAAATTTGAGCATGTTCAGAAAGAAGATCTGTAGTCTAGCCCAATTGAGCCTTTTAGCCTTGATTTTGTTCT
This sequence comes from Solanum raphanifolium, assembly GCA_036250405.1. Taxonomy (NCBI): domain Eukaryota; kingdom Viridiplantae; phylum Streptophyta; class Magnoliopsida; order Solanales; family Solanaceae; genus Solanum; species Solanum raphanifolium. The sequence goes on along the minus strand of JAJOOE010013123.1, from coordinate 13,067 downwards.
AACCCACATAATAAACTGAACCTTTTATTGATACCGTAGTTTTGATCCTAACCCCTAATGCACTATGTTAGGAAGAAAGGTAACAACAGCGGAAACAGCAGATAGGGTGGAAATGCGTAGCTGTTAGAGAATAATGACAGAAAAGGTAACTGATACCCCATGATTATGAATCTGAGATTGGCCCTGGTCCTAAAAATGACAATGTGTGCCTTAACTCAAGAGAAATCTCCGAGTAAAGGGTGGCTAGTGTTGAATAAAAAAAAAACAGAGGAAATAACGGGGCAAGTAAGCAATAAGGCAAAGTTAGTAACACTAGTGAAATCTTATGAAGAAGAAGGGGGCTAATGAAAAGAAAAAGTTGTGAATGAAAGAAGAGAGTTGAATATAGTGCATTAGGGAGGATGAGTCACTAATCGCATCTAAATGAATCCTCCCCCACCTTAAGCCTGCAACACAACCAAACCAAGTCATGTTTGATTTTGAGCATTTTACACTTTATTAGTAGAGATGTACATAATGGGCACGATGGTTCTCAGTTCATACATGTGTGATGTTGTTTGCTGAGTGAGAGTGCATATTGTCTGCAAAGTCCTTAAATTATATTCAATGGGCTAACTCGAGTGTATGGACTATTCCTTGGAGTGAGGGGCACTTGTTGTATGGAAGATAGGTAATAGGTAATTGTGCATATGTTGTGAATGCATTGGTTGCAAAAAGTTGTCCAGTCATCTACATGAGTTATGCATATTATAAATGAAAACATGCAGTGTGAATTGTGAACAGATCCTTGGAAGTTAGTAGTGGATGCACAATCCAAGGTAGTGAGTCTAGGTCTAGGAGTTGTTAGTAGTTGTTCAAGGACGAACAAAGCTTTAAGTGTGGGGTAGTGATCTTAGGCATATTTATATGCCTAGAATGATAATTATGACCGTATTTACGCCTAGCTTGAATTCAAAATGTATTTTTTCGCAGTCAAAAGAGAACAAGGAAGAAGCTAATGAAAATGCACCAAGAAAATTACGTGTCCTCTCCGTGTCGCGCGGTTGAATGCAGAATATGGATTGCAAAAATCAACTTCTAGGCAGAACACCTCGTGCTGCTCGCGCGTTGCGCAAAAGGCAAAAGTATCGTAGACTCGAAATTTGGAAGTCATCGCGCGTCAAACGCCTAAGTACCAGATTTGGCCGTTTTGACTTTTAGTATAAATAGGGTTTTGTTTTATTTTATTTTATTAAGGAGCTTTTTCTGAGTTTTAAAGGACGATAATTTGGAAAAACGTTTTTCTTCAATTTTAAGGTTATTTCTTAAACTCTTTTCCTTCCAGTCGTTTGATGATTCATAACCATTTTATGATTAAATGTTGGACTATGAGTAGCTAAATACCCTAGTTCTAGGGTTGTGGCTACATGATGATTGCAATTGATTGAGTTTTGATGGGTTTATTATTGACCATCACATGAATCTTTCTTCTGTTCTTATTTTACGTATTTCCTAATTGATCACCATAGAAATAAATTTATAGTCCAAATTGAACTCGGGAAAGGAATAAGAGGATATAACGTGGGGCATAAGGAGCTTGTTGAACTCTAAATTGCTAAGGTTGATTCGTTTCTAGGATATTGATATACCTAGAGACCTCGCTTGGATCACCATACAAGAAGATAACTTAATGCTCGGTAGGTAATCAGTCTAACCATGTGATTCATTGATTCGACAATTAATAATTACCCATATAAATGATATTGATTGCATGAATCCTGATAGAAGCTGCATCCCTGGATCTTTCCCAAATCATTGTTTGAAACCCGTGAAACTGAATCTTGTATTTACATTTTGTTTTAAAATTTAGAAATAGAAATAAACAACCCTTTAAATCTGGAAATACATTTGTGGTTAACTGAGAACTAGAGAAATTAATAGTTTCTAAGTGTGAGTCCTTGTGGGTACGATACCCGACTCTCGAAAAGAGCCATTTTATTACTTGTACGATCACGTGCATTTGCGTGTGCGATTACACCGCAACAATGTCTATTGACAAAAAACATCTTGGCATGAAGATCATAGAGAATATAGCCCTTTTGTGTAGAGGAGTATCTCATAAATATTGCAGGAACAGCCCTGGCAGAGAACTTATCAGGTTTCTTAGGACTAATAGCATAACACAAACAACCAAATACCCTTAGGTGAGATAAGTTTGGAGGATGCATATATAGTTTCTCAAATGAGGATTTGTAGCCTAGTAACCTGATAGGAAGTCTATTTAAAAGATACACAGCTGTGAGGACACACTCTCCCTAGAACCTCAAAGGTATAAATGATTGAAACCTTAGAGTTCTGGCCATATCAAGAATGGTTCTATGCTTTCTTTTAGCAATGCCATTTTGCTGTGAGCTATAAACACAAGTAGTCTGATGTACAATGCCTATTTCACTCAATAGATTCTGAAACTCAGTACTTAGAAACTCACAGCCATTGTCAGACCTAAATGTTTTAACACTTATGGAAAATAAATTCTGAACTCTTGTAAGGAAATGTTTGATTACAACTATTGAGTCAGCGTTGGAAGTAATCAAAAAAACCGAAGTGTTTTTGTTAAAATCATCTACAATTGTAACAAAGTACCTCTTTCCATTATGAGTAAGAACTTTATAAGGTCCCCACAAATCACAGTGAATCAACTCAAATACAGCAGTAGTGTTATGAACACTTAAAGAAAATGAAAGTTTTGATTGTTTAGCTACAGAGCACACAGTGCAATGAAAGTGGTCTGTGAAGTTTAGAGATCTGAGAGACTCGTGTCTCTTTATTACATCAATTGGAGCATGTCCTAACCTCTTATGCCAAACATCACTAGAAACAAACTTAGAAGATACAGGTACTGCACTAGTAGTATTGACTAACTTATTTGGAGTGTTACTTGGTTCTTCATGAAGAATGTAAAGTCCATGCTCTTCTTTACCAATCCCCTTCACCTGACCAGTAAAGAGGTCCTGAAAAACACAGAAGTCAGGAAAAATGCTACCATATACCGTAACTCTTTGGTGAGCTTTGAAACTGATAGTAAGTTGCACTTGAACTCAGGAATAAAAAGAACATTAGAAATGGATTGATCTGTGAACACATAAGACTTGCCCACATGTGATACTGACACATTTTTTTCCATTTGGTAGATGTACCCTATTTTCTGTATGGAGAGGTGTTTTTTTAGCTTTGTCAACAATATCCATGTTAGATGTAATATGATGAGAGGCTCATGTATCAATAATCCATTTACTGCTACAACTACTACTACAAGATAGAGTTGTAAGCGAGTTACCTGCATTTGCAACAGTGGCAATGTTTGCAGAGGACTCTCCTACCTTGTCACCTCCAGATTTTGTAAGGAGCTGTAGTATCTGTTGTTATTGATCTAAAGTGAAGAGTGTGCCATTGTTTAACCCTGCACCAACTTCTGATTGATTTAAGAGTGAATTGTTATTGACCCTGACCTCATGTCCACACTCCTCTGAAGCAGTAGCTTGATTAGCATACACATTTGACTTCCTCTTAGATTTGAAATCTGCAGGATATCCAACAATTTTATAGCATTGTTCCTTAGAATGACCTATACACCCACAGTGTTCACACACAAGCAATGATTTCCTGGCTTTGTAACTTCCTCCAGAAGTACTGGCACCACTGTTATATCCACCACCAGATCCTCTTGAATATGAACCACCTGCTCCACTTGGAAAAGAGTTTTTAGATGTACCTGCTCTACCACTATAGGTGTTGCTTCTATGAGTATACATTGTTGTTCCTTCTATTACCCCTGAGCTATTAGAAGCAGAATTGGATAGATTTTTCTGACTCTCTTGATCAATAATAAGAGCATAAGCCTTGTTAAGTGTTGGCATTAGACTCATCATGAGAATCTGACTTCTAGGAGTTGAGTAGGACTCATTTAGTCCCATAAGGAACTGTAAGAGTCTTTGATAGTCACAGTGTTCACCAAATTTCTTTGACTCTGGACAGGGACAACTAGGACGAGGCATAAGAGCATCCAAAGATCTCTTAGCCTAGAATGATAGTCAGCAACAGACACATTTCCCTGCACCAGCGTGTGAATCTCTCTATGCAATTGAAAAATCCTAGATCCATTTTCTGTATCAAACCTCTCTCTCAGTTCTAGCCACATTTTTCGTGCATCTGAAGCATACACTACAGAGCTTAAAAGTCCTGGTCGTACAACATTCATAATCCAACTTCATACTACAGCATTGTACTTTTCCCATTGATCAAACAGAATTGGTTCAAACATGGACTTAGGAAATCGTCCATCTACAAAGCCTAGCTTGCTTTTCCCTACCAATCCAATCCTAAAAGACCTACTCCACAAAGCATAGTTTTCTGAACCAGTTAACTGAAGAGAGATCAGAGAACTGCCTGGAGTATCAGTGTTTTAAAGAAATAACAGATGATTGTGATCAATTACTGGGAATACAGCTTGAGTTGAAGTTCCATTTCCAGTGCTTGTTTCTTCAGATGCACTTCCATTCGCCATTGTTGTTGAGCTTTACTTTTGATGCTTCCTTTCAATCCACCTTTGAACAGTGGTGAACCTGAGCTCCTATTGCTTAGCTACTTGTTTTTTACCCCTTCACGATTGAGGGATCTGATACCATGATAACTCCATGAATGGAGGTTGAGAACTAGAAGCAATTACAGAGCATTTGAAGGAAGAAGAAAGAAGAGAAGATTGTATTAATGTTTTGATGCAATGAATTTGTACATGTACGCCCTTTTATACTACATTATCAATGAAAGAGTGCAAAATATATCTTAACAACTTTGTAACTAACTACTGCCACCTCATCAGCTTGTAACTAACTTTTAAATGTTATATCTAACTTAACCATATATCTTGTTAGTTCTTCACTGCACTTGCTAGCACCATCTTCTCCAGGGTGTCTTTGCTTTATTTAGCCAATTTTGGTTGCTTTATTTATTTCCGTTTATATGCTGCCTTAATTATTTTGCTACGGCTATTGTTGTGCGTTAATCCTATAATTTGGTCAATAGATAAAATTTGTTAGTTTAGATACTTTATTGTTGTTTTTTTTATGTTTTTTTTATTGTAAATATCTCATTATTTTATTTCTTCTTTTACATTGTAATTTGTTGATTTTGATTTTTAGTTTGCTTTTATTTGCTTTTACTCAAGTCTTGAATTTTATTTATTATCTTATTAACGCTTATTTTAATTTATCAAATGAGCTAGGCAGTGATTTGGATTTTAGTTATTTCTTAATTATTTGTTGAATGTTATCTCTTGTTTTGTCGTTATTTTTTATCATTATAATGTTACATATTCTTTGTTTAATGGTTTGGTGTGGAAATTTTTTTCCAATGAATTTTATATTATTTTATATTTTGTTACTGTTCATATATTGTTGGTTTATATTTAGTTACTATATTACAAAATTTTGTTGCTATTATTGTTTATTGTGTTATGTTGTATATACAATTGGTCGATGAGAAAATCTCTCCGTTGATTTTCGAGGCCTCCACATTGTAAAAGATGGAAATTTAGTTAAGTTCATATTTCTTTGTTTGATAAAATTGGCCGATAAAGAAATTACCGTCGATTTCCAAGGCCTCCCATGTTAGATTTTTATTTTAAAATTATTATTTGAGTTATTTATTCTTATTTATATTCATTTAGTACTAACACTTTTACTGTCTTTACAGGTACCCCAGGGTCGCTTCCCATTGAAGCCATTCGAATAAATTTTGAAAACTATATTCATTATAATTTATATTGTTAACGACAGGCAAACATTAGGTTGTTTCTCATATCACTTGTTTACTTTATTACTTGTGTATATTGCATGCTTGTTTTACTTGTATATAGTTTTATCTCCTCCTTAATTTGAAAAAAATGAATTCAGTCGGGACCCACATTTGTGGATTTCGAAGGATGCCTAACACCTTCCTTTCGTAATAACTTGAACCCCTTTCATAGAATCTAATGGTTTGTAGATTATTTAATTGGTTTTCTAGTTTTCCTAAAACTAGGTGGTGACTCCTTTCAAAATTTGTTTATTCTTTAAATTCTTTCAAAATTGAATTAATTGATTATTTTATGAGTCACCGCGACGTTTCGCCCTATTTGAATAAAGTAGGGATGTAAACATGCATTATTTTACATTGTCAGAATTATTCTTCCTAGATTTATACCAATTTGATACATTTTTTTGTCTTTGTTCTAAAATTTCAAGTTGGATACCGAGTGTATATAAATTGGATATCAATTGGATATAATGTTAAATTATTTTAGGTTGTCTAATTTGGTTGAAATATCAGTTACATTTATTATTATTTTTCATTTTTCAATTGGATATTTGTTGGATACCAATTGAAAACAACATTAACTTGTTTGAATTGTCTTATTTGGTTGAAATTTCAATTACATGTTGATTTTTCAATTTTCCAATGGGAGATCAATTTGATACCAAATTTATACAAATTGGATACAACATTAACTAGTTTTAAGCTGGCTAATTCAGTTGAAATCTCAATTACATGTTGCTTTTTCAATTTTACCACTGGGACATCAGTTGGATACCAAATGTATACCAATTTCGTACTAAGATTTGACATGATTTTTTCAGTCGATATCAATCGCATACCAGCATTACCTAGTTTTTGAGTATATGTGAAAAACACTGAATACACAAATGATTAACTAGCACACATAATAAATGTTCTGAAATTATAATTCATTAACTTAAAAGACAAAATAAATCAAAACATGACTTTACCACAATAAAACAACCAAATCAAACTAAAAATAAATCATGTTTTTTCTCAGAAGGGTAATTTGAACATGTCTTCATGTTGTGTCCCTCCCGACGGCATGTACTGCACTTAACCTTAACCTCTTGAATTTCACATCAGTAAACCATTTCCAGCATTCAAGTTGTGCTCTCCCTACAGTTCTTTTTGAACCAAGCGACAATAATTTATTCTCCGACACTTTTTGAATTGCATATTTTCCTGTTCCATCATAAATTATTGTGTCAGTATTACATTATATAAAAGTACAAATAACTTTTATACATAGGTTATATCAGTATACAAATTTCATATCATTTTATGCATACAAATTTCATACAAAAGTAAAAATACGTATGTTATTTTTAAACAATTTCATATGTTATTACAGCATACCCAAGTAAAAATACATATGTTATATTAGTATACAAATTTCATACAATTCTTATTCACACATTTCATACCTATTTCATGTCATAGACATCAATTATTCATACCAGGATCATGCCACTAGAATACTAAAATAATTCCAACTTATAAATATTAATTATCATTTCTTAAATAAACAGTATACCAAATTCATTACATTATTATTCCCAAAATCAATTACAATATAATGCCAAAAAAAAAATTCAATCAAATTAGAATTCGTACCAAAAAATATTATTGATTGAAATACATGTCTGGTATTAGTAGTATAAAAATTTCAAAAAAAATTATCCATTTTTTTAAACCAAAAACATACCAAAAAGTAAAAATTGATTCAGACAAATAATGAACAAATTCAATGTTCATACAAAAATATAACATTATACATTTAACAAAAAACGTCATAATTAAAGTTATTATACACAACAAAAAATCTGAAATAAGTATACAAATTTCATATAATTATTCTGCACATTTTTCATACCTATTTCATGCCAAAATTATACATATTTCATGCGATAAGTCGTCACTTTTTCACAGCAAAATCATGCCACTATAATACCAAAATAATACCACTTCTAACTATTAATTGTCATTTATAAGATAAATAATATACGAAATTCATTTCAATATAATTCCAAAAGCGTACCAACATGGTATAACCTGTATACTAAATTCAAATAAATTTTATATAATTTTTTTAACCAAAAACATACAAAAAATGTATGTTCAAATCAAAATCTATATTCAAACAAATTTTATGTAATTTCAAAAAATGAATATTCATACCAAAAACGTCATAATTAAAAGTATTATACACAAACAAAATCTAAATATTTTTTCCAGTCTCACTGTTCATAAATTATTTTATTTTTTTCGTTTGATTTGTATACCAATACAAATAAAAAATCGCAAAGAATACTAACCTGAAGAAACTCATCTACCACCATGCTTTATTAATACTAATAAGAAGCCGTCCATTACAAGAAAATGAAGATTATTGAATAAAAACGAATATGAATTAGATGAGAGTGACAATTAACAGAGAAAATATTGAGAAGAGAGAGAAACCTTCTAACAAAAGAAAAGAAAGTTGTTTGAACGATTTTAACTGCTTTGAGCTAAACAAGGAAAATAAATATTCCTCTTTTTTATGAATCTCCTATTTATATGCCCCCATTAACTATCATTAATTATTTTAACATCCAATCCCAGCTAGAGTGTCGAAACGTGACACCCGCTCCATTCAAAATATCACAATCACAATCAAAATGTACATTCTCACAATCATACAATTAAGAGATGATTCATGGCATATAGTTATTCGTTCATACTCATTTACGATTAGTGTGATCAATAATGCAATATTCGCATACATACATGAAATATAATGAAGCAAGTACAAACATATATCACACAATATGAAATCAAAACCATCATCTACCTCGAAGCCAAGGTTGAATCCCTTTAAGGCACTTGAATCTTCCCTTTTCAGATTCTTCCCGCTTGTTCGTGATCTAAAAACATACAATTAACGCAAGGATCAATAAACGAGGCCTAATTACCCGGATTATAACCAACATTAGCAACCCTAGGCCAACCCAAGATCCCAATACCAAATTAGGGCTTTTTCCACCGTTAACTTCATATCAAAACCTTCCCCCAATGATAATTACCCAAGAAACTACGTTCTATGGATCGAAATACGATTAGGGGAGTTAAATCCGTACCTTTAGTGCTAGAAGGGGTGGAAAACCTTCAAGAAATCACCTAGGGTCGTTCCTTAGCTCTCAAACACGAAACTTGCAGAATAATGACATTTTTGGGGTTTATTTCTGACTTAAGTCGCAATTGTCCCGTCACGGCGGACCTCATCCCGCTACAGCGGCCCCGTCCTGGCGGGAATAATCCCGCCTTGGCGGCTTGCACGGAAACAGAGAGCTAAATTAAGAGTTCTGAATCCCCATTTCACAACACACCTTCATCCCATGACACTCAAAAACTATCCGTTCACGCTAAGATCAGTTTTGGGAGTTCTACTCGCCCGAATTCGATTTCGTAAAGTCGTACAATTTCCTTAACGTCTTAGCTATCTACTCATGTGATCAAATTTGTAATTAGATCTCCCATTTGTTACCAGATTTTCCTAGACCTTACTGACTCTGATTTCGTCCAAATCTGGACTAGGTTGGGAAATTTCAAGTTACTACCAAAAAGTTTTTCGGTCCAAAAATTTTTCCTGTTGGCCTTTCTATAACGACGGGAACCAGGTTGTTACACATCCAAATCTTATTAAAGGTGTACGGGCCAGTTGCATCTTTTGGCAAATCTCTAGGATAAAAAATGGAAAAATTACAAGAATATACTATTTAAGACCTTAATTTACATAATATTATTTTAGTCTTTTTATTTACAACATTAGTATTTTAATTACAAATATGACAATTTATTATAAAATATAAATATCTACACGATTTGTGTCTTATTTTATTGGTTAGTGGACTGAATTTTGAGGAGTCATATTTTATCTTTTATTTTATTTTAAGAATCTCAATCACAATTAAATTTGGATATGTTCCTCTAATAAATATCTCAATTTCTCTCTCTTGTTAACCTTACACGAAGAAATACCATTGATGCACTCTTTTTTTCCTTGGTATTAACACATTGTTGCACTTTTTTTTTCATCTTTTTCAAGAAAAGGTTTGTTTCTCCTTCTTGAAAATATCTCTCTTTGTTTCTTTTCAAAATCATCTCTTACAATACAAAAAAAAAATGCTTCTTGAATAAATCGTTTATGAGTACGAAAGTTGCTTTTGATAATACTCCCCGAAAGAGTCCTTGTTTGATGAAGGCTAATACCAATGTCAACAGCCTGGTTGTTTATTCAACACCAAAAATTATAATTGTTTATTCGAAAAAGATCCGCATTATTATAGTGAAAATGATTTGTATCATGTGGTCCATAAATTATCGGAATATTTTTTAAAACACAAGAATATTTTAGTGTATAAACTTTGGTGACCGATTTGATACAATTATTGATGATATGTTATTTTAAATAGTGATATGTATTAAGGAATATACTTTGGTAGACAATCTGGTACAATAATTGGTGATTTGTTGATTTTTAATTGTGGTATGTTTTAGTGTATATATTTTAATGGATGATATAGTTAAAATATTGGTACTTTGTTGATTTCAATTTGATGGAGGGTGTGGCTAATTTTTTGGCGATATGTTGATTTAGAACAATAAAAGAAAAACTTGATTTATAATTTATGGTAAGGTTGATTTTAGTTATATGTTCCAACCCTAAAATGCATAACACCATAATCTAATCAAGTATATACCAACTTTTTAGTATCATCAAACTAATTTACATGGTGTAAAATGTGGTGTAACTTTGTGTCAAGTTCAAATTTTAATAACTATAACAACTGAAAATAATTGGTGGATTTGTTGGTTAAAAAATAATGGTGGTTTGTTGATTCAAAGTTGCAATATGTTATAGTGTATATACTTTGATGTATGGTATGAATAATTTTTTTGGTGATATGTTGATTTAGAACAATAAAAAAAACTTGATTTATAATTGATGGTAAGGTTGATTTTAGTTATATGTTTCAACCCTAAAATGCACAGCGCCATAATCTTATCAAGTATATAACAACTTTTTAGTATCCTCAAACTAATTTACATGGTGTACAATGTGGTGTAACCTTTGTGTCAAGATCAAATTTTAATAACTATAACAACTAAAAATAATTGGTGGATTTGTTGGTTAAAAAAGAATAGCGGTTTGTTGATTCAAAGTTGCAATATGTTATAGTGTATATACTTTGATGTATGGTATGACTAATTTTTTTGGTGATATGTTAATTTAGAACAACAAAAAAAACTTGATTTATAATTGATGGTAAGGTTGATTTTAGTTATATGTTCCAATCCTAAAATGCATAGCACCATAATCTAATCAAGTATATACCAACTTTTTAGTATCATCAAACTAATTTGCATGGTGTACAATGTGGTGCAACCTTTGTGTCAAGTTCAAATTTTAATAACTATAACAACTAAAAATAATTGGTGGATTTGTTGGTTAAAAAATAATGGTGATTTGTTGATTTAAAGTTGCAATATGTTATAGTGTATATACTTTGATGTATGGCATGGTTAATTTTTTGGTGATATGTTGGATTAGAACTATAAAAGATATTGATTTATAATTGATGATAGAGTTAATTTTAGTTATATGTTACAACCCTATAATACGTAACACCATAATCTAATCATATATATACCAACTTTTTAGTATCATTAAACTAATTTACATGGTGTACAATATGATTTAACTTTGGTGTCAAGTTCAAATTAATCTAATTCAATTTTACCATAATGAATATATTATATCAAATTATAACCAAATAAATTAAAATAAATAAATTCATACATTGATGATAAATTTAATTTTTGATTATATATTCCATCTACATTGATATAAAAAATAATTTAACCAAAAAAAAATTGAAGGGGGAAAATAAAAAAGAACAAAGAAATTTTTCAGAAAATAAAATGGGGTGAGAAATGGTAAAAAAAAAAAAAAAAAGAGAGGAGAAAGAGACGTGAAGAGAGAGAAATAAGAAAACGAGAGAGAAAATTCAGAAAATAAAAGGGTGGAGAGAAAAAAAGAGAACCTGTTTTGTTCAATATTTTAAGAAAATTTTTTAAAAAGAGGAGAAAAATAAGGAAATAAAAATATTGAGGGATTAATTATTGAGAGATTTGTGGAAGGTAAATAACAAAATAAGAGAAACTTAAGGAATCTTAAGGAATGAAATTTTATTTAATATAAGAACGTGTATTGTTGTTTTATAATTTATCGATTTATTTTTTATTTATTTTTTATTTGTTTTGTTTTGTAAAAAATGTATTGCTATGCAGGTGAAAAGTTAAACTATTGTTATATAGGGATTATTTAGGTGGTTAAATTGTATATTTAAGTTTTTGACCCATAAAAAATCAAGAAGTCCTTGTTATATAAACAATATTTAGTTAGTGTGTCCGTCACTTAATTCGTCTTTCTGTAACAATATCGAACAAAAACTGGCCTGTAAAGTAATTCTTCTTGTCTCCATAATAATATCCAGCAATTTTCAGGCCATTTGAGATATATCCTTGATCATATTAATTATAATCAGAAAATCACATTCTAAAATAAAGTTTGAATAGTTATTTTTCACCCACCATTTGGCTCCAAAATAAGCTGTTTTGGCCTATCCTATATTGCTCGTACCTCTCCCAATTTCCTAGACACCTTCTATCTTTAGCATTGTTAAAAACAATCTTAACAATTTTAGATTCCAACCAGTAAACTCCTTCTCCAATTAAGACAAAATGTATATATAATAATACAAAAAAAATAAAGTTGATTGATCAATGATTGAATAAGACTTTTCTTAGCATTAGTCACTATGAATTTTACTTCTTAATGTGTTGGGCATATTGTAATTAAAAAAAAGATAAATGTTAAAAACACACCTAAACAATCCTCTTTTTTTTAGTTTCATACCTAAACTATTGAGAGCGTAAGTTTCATATCTAAACTATTATTTTTTTAGTTTGAAAAACACACCTCAGTGGTGTGTGTAATGCACTCTCCCTTTTATTTGATTAAACCTTGACACATGACATTCTACATGGATAAAATATTCCATCTTGACAAAAATTGAATAATAAACTATTAATAGTAATTAAAAATTAAAGATTAAAGTATTACTATCCATAAAAAAAATAAACAAAAATTTTTACCCCACTCCACC
>JAJOOE010013122.1:0-26193 GCA_036250405.1 Solanum raphanifolium | reverse complement strand
GGTTTCATGTGAAAGAGTATGATCAATATTTGAAAACTCAAAATTGTGGAGTGGTTGTAGTAGGTGAGACCGGTGAAGAGCAAAACCATATGGATTACTATGGCGAGTTAACCGAGGTTCTTGAATTACAATTTGTTGGGGGAAGAAGAGTGATTTTATTTCGATGTATGTGGTTTGATGTGTATGATCAAAAGAGGGGAGTTAAAATGGATGAATATGGATTTGTAAGTGTTAACCGTCGGCGATATTTGAAAATAAATGAGCCATTTGTATTAGCTAGCCAAGCATCACAAGTATTTTATGCTATTAATCATTCCAATAAAGGTTGGCACATAGTGCAAAAGGTTCAACCTCGTGATTCTTTTGATAATTTGGAAAAAAAGGATGATGACTTAGAAGAGTTAGATAACTCTACACAAGTGAAAAGAAAAAGAACTCATTAAGGTTTGGAGCTTTGAGCTTTGTCATGCCTTCCTTTACTTTATTAATTTTTTTATGGTAATGATTCTTTATAGTATTTCTATGAAAATTTGTTTGATGCACTTGGTCTTTAATGTTATCTTGATCTTACTATAGTAGTAATGGTTCATGTAGGAACCTATGTTACATGTACATCTGTCTCTTTTCTGAATGCGTTTTCAATTCATATTTATTCTTATGAAAACTTCCTAACCTATTTGAACTTTTGTTTGGAAGACTTTGCTCTTATTTTTTATTTTTTTGTATTACCTAGGTTGACATGAATCCCTCAAAAACTCTGAAGTATGAAATGGGACAAGCTTCAAAAATTCCCAAGAATGAACTCATTTAGCTAGGTGCCTTAGCAAAGGACTAGGTCAAAGTTTGAAATCTATGAGCACTATCAGATTTAATGTTGAAAGAAGTACTCCGATTGCCAAAAATAGAAGTTACTATACAGCAACTTCTAAGTTGAATAAGCTAGCAGATAATAGTTTCCATGTGCATCCTTGTTTTGAGGAAAAGGAAGACAATGCTCCCCTCCATCAAGAAACTGAAATGAATCAATACACTTTGACCAGTGATGCAAGGGGTCAGTGACAAAGCTTAAGGATTAATGCTGGAAAAAAAAGGACTATGATTGGCGAAAATAGAAATACTACAACAACTTCTAGTCGAAATAAGCCAGCAAAGAAAAGTATCCATGTGCCTCCTGATTTTAATCCAATGGAAGACAATGACACCCTCTTTCTAGAAACGGAAGTGACTCGAGATACTCAAAGAAGTGATCATTTGCAAAAGAGTTAGTTTGGTTAATCTGTTTGATCAAGAAATTCAGCTTAGCTTTCTCTACTTAATCTCCTTTGTATTCTTTTTGTTACTAATGGAAATAAATTTCTTATTTTGGTTGACTTCCATCAAAATTTGCAGGTCCATTTGAATTCTATAAGTCCAAAAAAGTGATTGAAGTGCCTCAAGTTGCCCAAAGAAGTGATACTACTATTTTATTTTATTTGTGCAATTTCTTTTTGTTAGTTGAGTTGAAGTCTTGATTTTTTTTTCCTACACTTAAATTTGCAGGTCCGTTTGAATCTAGAAAAGCAAAACAAGTGGTTGGAGTGGCTCAAGGTTCCAAGGGAAATCAAAATAGTAAGTATTTTCTTGTTGTTACCTATAAAGCAGCAAACAAATTATCTATGACTCGCTTCCCTAGGAAATAGATATGTTAGTATATGACTAGCATTTTCAGGAACAAAGACCTTCGAGATAAGGGCAATATACTAAGTTATTTGTCTCAGTAACTCTCCATTCTGGAAGAATTGCAATCCTGCTTCAGCTACATCTTTCTTAGATTGTGTCCATTCCCCTTTCTGTATCACTTTTTTTTGTGTGGGGATTCTCACATTTGTTCTTCTTGCTTTGTCTAGTGTCCCTTGGCTTGGAACTGTGGATTGGTACCTCTCAAAGGCAAAGGAAATTTAGTGATCCGATAGCATGGTATTTTGGATATTCTGTCTTACAATCTTATAGAGACCAAACCGTTTTATACATTAATAATTTCAGAACTTGACACCTAAAACGTAACTACTGGATCATTCTCTGGATTCTTTTGATTATTTAGCTCTAACACAACATACACAAGCAAGTAGTTGTCACTTGATTTGGAACTGTGGATGGGGTACTTGTCGAAAACCAGATAAAATGTTATTTTGCATATTTTGTCTTATAGATCTAAAATGACCAGACCATTGTATACAGTAATAATTTCAGAACTTGACATCTAAAACATAACTACTGGATCATTCTCTAGATTCTTTTGATAATTTAGCGCTAATGATCAATTTATATCACAGAGCATAGTTGACTACTTTAAAATTTTCAGGTCCAGTTGGATATGATAAGCCAGAAAAATGACTGAAGTGTATTGAGATGTTCAGAGAAGTGACACTAGTATATATTACTTTCTTTTGTGTAATTCTTTATTGTTGTTAGTTGGCTTGAAGTTTTATTTCATTTTAATATTATAATTTGCAGGTCTATTAAAGTCTAAAAAAGCAAAAAAAGTGATTGAAGTGGCTGAAGATGCTATGAGAAATGAAAATAGTATGTATTTTCTTTTGTGTGATATTTTCTTTTCTTGATGTTACTGGTAAAATAGCCGAAAAGTTATTTTTCCTATGTATTTGACATCTGATGCTTCATTATGCATTTTTTCACTAGTCCTAACCATATTAACTCCACCGATTCTTGATTCATCAATTGTGATTTCTGAATAAAAGTTTCTAAAATCGAAAGTCACTAATTTGAGATCTGAAGCTTTCCAATATTTATTCCACTGTTAGTTACCCCTTTCTGTATCACTTTTTTTTTTGGCAACTTGAGGCCTTATCTCTTGCAATGGGCAATGTTCTACCTGTTTTTTCTAGTTGTGACTTGGCTTGGAACTGTGCTGTGGAATCACATGGATAAAAGAAATATAGTTGTGGGGATTCTCACATTTGTTCTGCCTGCTTTGTCTTGTTCTCTCTTGGTTTGGAACTGTGGATTGGTACCTCTCAAAGGAGAAGGAAATTTAGTGATCCAATAGTATGGTATTTTGGATATTTTGTCTTACAATCTTATAGAGACCAGACCATTGTATACATTAATAATTTCAGAACTTGACACCTAAAATGTAACTACTGGATCATTCTCCAAATTCTTTTGATTATTTGGCGCTAATGATCAATTTATATCAAAGAGCATAGTTGACTTACTTTAAACTTTGCAGGTCCAGTTGGATATGAAAAGGCAGAAAAAATGACTGAAGTGTATCGAGATGTTCAGAAAAGTGATACTAGTATATATTACTTTCTTTTGAGTAATTCTTTCTTGTTGTTAGTTGGCTTGAAGTTTTATTTTGTTTTAATATTATAATTTTGCAGGTCTATTAAAGTCTAAAAAGGCTAAAAAAGTGATTGAAGTGGCTGAAGATGCTATGAGAAATGAAACTAGTATGTATTTTCTTCCGTGTGATATTTTCTTTTCTTGATGTTACTGGTAAAATAGCTGAAAAGTTATTTTTCCTATGTATTTGACATATGATGCTTCATTATGTTTTTTTTCACTAGTCCTAACCATATTAACCTCCACCTATTCTTGATTCATCAATTGTGATTTTCTGAATGAAAGTTTCTAAAAATTAAAAGTCACTGATTTGGGATCTTAAGCTTTCCAAAATTTATTCCACTGCTAGTTGCCCTTCTCTGTATCACATTTTTTTTGGCAACTTGAGGCCTTATCTCTTGCAATGGGCTATGTTCTGCCTGTTTTGTCTAGTTGTCACTTGGTTTGGAACTGTGGATGGGTACTTGTCGAAAACTAGATAGAATGTTATTTTGCATATTTGGTCTTATAGATCTAAAAAGACCAGACCATTGTATACAGTAATAATTTCAAAAGTTGACACCTAAAACTTAAGTACTGGAGTATTCTCCAGATTCTTTTGATGGTTTAGCACTAAAGATCAAATTTATATCAAAGAGCATAGTTGACTTACTTTAAATTTTGCAGGTCCATGTGAATATGATAGGATAACCAAGGAACATTTTTTATCTAAAAAGTTTAAGGTATGATTGCATAGCTATTGATTAATATCATTTTATTTCCAAGTCACATATGATCACTGTTTTGGAATAGTTCTTTTGATTAAATGATTTCATTTGTGATCAAGAGGATGCAAAGTAGTTACAAAAGTTAATTTAAGAATAAAAATAGAATCATTAAACAAGCTTGTGATAATTTCAGCTTGTGTTGATAATGCAGGAATCAAGTACAAGAAACACAATCAAAAGGTCTAAGTTGTGTATGCCTCATCGTACGGGTAGCAAGCCTATAAGAGAGATTATTTACGAACTGGTAAATAAATCATGAAACCCTACAAGGAAACCTCCTTTTTGTATAAAAGATCTTATAGTACTTACTTTCTTTATTGTTAAGGGAGGCAAAGATGGTAATCCACCAAACATGGCAACTATCTTCTTTGAGACTCGTAAAAAGGGAAATGAGCTTGTCGAACCCGAAACCAATGAAAAATATGTATGTTTATCGATAAATTTCATTTAACATTCTCTCTGGATTGATTGAGTGAAATATTTTAAACATTCTTGTATTTTATAGGCTGAAATTCAAGAGCTAGTACAATCTGAACCGTCTCTTACTAATATTGAGGTAGTGGAACGATGCTTTGGACCTCAATGCAAAAGTCATGCAGTTGGATTTGGTGGTGGGATAACCACTAAGGAGTTGAAAGGTGGTAGTACTTCTAAGGTTGCATTGTTGGAAGAACTGAAAACAACTCGAAAGGCTAAGGAATCGCTACAAAAGCGTATTGATATTCTAGAGAGTAAATATGATCGCCTTGAAAGTATAGTGGTTCGTCAGCATCCATCACCTTCATCACCTCCACCAGGTTAGCAAACTTTTCATTAGCTATTCCATGATGTGTATTTTTCAATAAATTTAGTGATGTCATTAACAAATGCTCATCTTTGATAAGGGCTTTGCTAATGCAGTGGTCTGTCTTTCTATGATAAGTTGATTTTAGATGGTAGACTACTGTCTTTAGTTGTACTACTTTCCATGATGAACGAGACTACATGCTTATAGAATTATGCATATCTCTGTATCAATCAGGATGTATTCCTTTGTTCTGAACTGAGTTCCTTTCCTGCATGTTCACCTTAGTATTTGTGTTGCGTGTTAAATCTTTATTGTGTTATAGTTTTAGAATAATGATCTCTAAACTTGTTGAACTTTCTGAATTGTGTAAATGTGAAAGATGGTTATCTAATTTTAGTTTATCTCCATAATAGGGTTCACAGTAGATAATACTACTTTCATCGATACATTTCTTATACAGTTGGATGTTTGTTTCTTGGTAATCAGAATATTTTTTGGTTAGCTGGGATTTTTCATTCATAACCAAACTATTTAGTACAAACAAAGTAGTGATGGCCTAACTGCTATATATATCATTCTAGCCTATCCATATTACTACTCATTATGACATACAAAGCAAGAATAATTTATGTTTATTACACTGTAAAAATGCCTAGGGATACAAATTTAGATTTTGAAGTACAGGCAACCAGTTTGCCTTTTGCTAGCCGTGGAAATGAATACGCATCATGACCTCCCTCAAGACCATGTCTAGGCACATTCTTTCCTTTTGGAATCTGATTTTGTTCCTTCTCTCTATATAACATAGACTAGCATGACAAACACACTAGTAGAATTTTTGGCTCGTCCTACACTCTTTTTGCATTATCACTGATCCCAGCCCATTATATTCTATGGTAAAAAATAACCCTGTGAAATCCTAACCAGCTGCACAGTCTACCCCATATAAGTCTGATCAAAAGTTTCCCCTGCTTTAATACAAAACACACAGTCATGGGGCACTTGTATACCAGTTTTTTCAAGCATGTCTACTTTTGCTAGTCTTCTTTGGACAGCCAACCACATAATAAACTTGAACCTAGGGTGCACTCCATGTTGCAAGGTAATACTCTTCTACTCGAGTCTGGGAAATATGGTCATGAGATAGGTATATATACATCTTCTAACTAGAGAACTTGCCTCCCCTCTGTACCTTTGCAAACTCAGTCACCAAAGCACCCTAACTAGTTTGTCCTTGTAACAATACATCTCCAGACCCCAATATATTCCTCACTATCCATAATGATGCAGATTTAGGTATGAGGACAGTTTCAATCTCTCTTCTTTTGATAAAATAACTGTGTACCCATCAGATCCATAGACAGTCCTTTCTCGCTACATTCTGCAATTGCTAATTAAGTATTGTCGTAGCTTTATTTAGTTCTATGATATTGAATAACCTGCAGCATGTGGTTTGCATATTGTTTCCCATGACACCAATGCTCTTCTGGACATTGTTATTGTCCGTGTCCATAAGAAGGTCGTGCAAGTTTGTTCTATATCCTTGATCACTTTCTTGGGTAGAAGCTACATCTATCTAATAAAAGTTTGGTTGTGCAATAGCTCTAACACAACAAACACAAGCAACTCTACAGGATATATCTTCCATTGTAGCCTCATTCTTCTCGAAACCTTTTGTATTCCTATCCTTCAAATTAAACTGCATGAATGAATTATGTGTAGTCTAGTTCAATAGTTGAGCCTGGTGGCTTTCTCCAAATGCTAAGACACTGTTGGATCCTCTTTTTAGCAATATAGATGATGTATGGAACATACATTGTACATTTGCTTCTAAAAAATGAGAGAGATAATTGATGTTGATATGATATAATTTCTTTATAAAACAACTTGTAACAAGTCAAACATGTTGGCTCTTGTATAAAAATGATATTCTTCACTTGGACTAAATGATAGCAATTTGGAAAAAGACTTAGAATGCTTTTTATGTTGCTTTTAAGCCATAGAATATTTTCTAACGTCAACTGATCAAGCTTGCTAGGTGAGAGAATGAATAGTATCCCATGTATTTTCTTACTATCCATGAAGCTTGTCTTGTGTTATAAATTAGTATCCCATGTATTTCCCCTTTTGGTTGAGTTTTTTTTATAGCTTTCTTTGGGTATATATAATATTGTGTTTAATGATTTGGGCTCTTTGGTGATTAAATGATTGATTTATGCTTTAAAAGTTATAAGTTATAGCTATCCGACATTCTGTTACGAATTGACCTCAAATTGTTTTTTTTAACAGATGAAGAATGTGATGAAAATTAAAGAACGTGTTGTTGAAGAATTGTGGAGCCAGCTGAAAAGAAAGATTATATTTTTATTGTTGGTGTAGATCTAGAGACGTTTTAACCTATATATGCAGCTATTTCATTTTCTCAATTTTTAGGATTCGATAGATGTCGAACATGTCTGTTTTATAATATTTATGTCGAACATCTATGTTATTTAGATCTTATGTTGAACATGTATGTTTTTTAGATATTGTGTTGAACAAATATTTATATGTAAGTTTTTCAGTATGTTTTCGTTCATGGCAAAACAATTATGAAATTTTATATTAAATTTTTTATGGCTTGTGAAAAAAAAGAAATGATATTAAGATCTGGACTGCTTGAGGGTAAAAACTATATATAATTATTTGAAACTAAATTTGTGAAACAAACATTGTCATTAAATTTATTAAAATCAACGAAAGGAATTTAAACTTAGTCGGTAAAAGTAATGTAATCAATGAAAGAATCTGACAACTAAAAGTATTTGTAAGGACTGGTTCAACGTTTTAATGACCAAGTGACCATCAACGAAGGGAATTTGTGGTCGTTGTTAGTAAATGTAGTGACCGGATTTATCGTTGTCGCTAAATAGTATCTAACGACCGGCTATGCAATCCGGTCGTTAACCTTTAACGATGGAGCTTTTAACGACCGGTGAAGACCATTTTTTGCCCGGTCATTATAGACCTTTAACGACTGGATATGGACCTTTAACGACCGGATTTCCTTTCGTTAAAAGTCATTTTTCTTGTAGTGGCTAAAACCCAACAAATTATAACATTCTAGAAACTCTAGGTCTAGATAATATTAAGCGAATCAAGATTCTGACTAAAATCTAGGGACCTAATGGGTAAGAGGAATCCACTAGTGAAATCCCACATACCTGGTGCAAAATTCAAGGAGATATCTTTCGATTTCGGGGTTGGAACTGATGAAAACTCGTTGCGTTCTTGAACTAGGGCTTGGTCGAATTTCACCTCTGTTTTGTTCTAAGTTTGATGAATTTTTTGTGAATAATTAATTAGGGTAAGTTCTAATTAGTTTACTAGGCTAAAACTGACCAAAACCATGTAGTTTAGGGGTTAAACGACGTAGTTTAGAGGTCCAATGAATAAGGAAAATACCAAACGACCCCTGACTTAAAATTTGTTGAAGCCACCTATGGACTGATCCACGATTCGTCCTGTCAGACCGTCGATCGTCTTCAGATGATGGGTTCTAGGGGATCCTGAGGGTCTTGACCTACGGACTGATCAACGATTCGTGGACTGATCCATGATCCGTCCTATCGGTCCGTTGATCGACTTCAGAGGATGGGTTATGGGGGTCTTGAGGGTCTCGACCTATGAACTGATCGACGATCCGTGGACTAATCCATAATCTGTCTAGTCAGTCCATCGATTGACTTTAGAGGATAGGTTTTAGGGGGTCCTGAGGAATTTTTAGGCTGATTCTGGGGAGGACTGCAGGTGGCCATCCACGGACCACCAAGACGGACCGCAGGTCACCCTATGGTCCGTGGGTGGCAACCGTGGGTTGCACCTGCAACTTCTTGAAATCTTTTGGTTCGGTCTGTTTTTGAATACGGGGTGTTACATTATCTCCCCTTTGGGAACATTCGTCCTTGAATGAAGTCTAAACTAGTTGGATAGGGAGGGAAAGAGCTACAAACCCTACTATTATTTACTAGAAACTGATTTCTGACATAACTAAGTTCCAGGGACATGCAAATACGTTGAAAATGAAAGTACAAACTGAAGTAACATGATACTAAGACTGAATATGCGCATGAATGACTGAAATGCTGAAGAGGAACTATTATCTCAAGCTGGAATGGAATTAGAAGGAAAGAGATGAGGATACTTGGCCTTCATGGCTGCTTCTGCTACCCAAGTAGCTCCCTCTACGGACTGACTCCTCCATAAAACCTTAACTGGAGCGACTTTTTTCTTTCTCAACCTTCGAACCTGATGATCAAGAATCTCAACTGGTACCTCTTCATAAGTGAGACTATCTTTCACAACCACACTTTCTAAAGGTACAATAGATGCTGGATCACCCACACACTTCTTTAACAACGAAATATGAAAAACAGGATGCACTGCTGCTAGTTCTATTGGCAACTCTAACTCATAAGCCACTTTACCAACTCTTTCCAACATCTTGTAAGGGCCTACATATCTAGGACTAAGCTTCCCTTTCTTGCCAAATTTCATCACCCCCTTCACGGGTGATACTTTCAGGAAAACCCAATCATCAACTTAGAAGTCTGATTCCTTCATCCTTACATCTGCATAGGACTTCTCGCGACTCTGGGATATCTTAAGTCTATCTCTAATGAGTTGCACTTTCTCCATAGCTCCATAGCACTATGAATTGAATCTAGCCCTATCAAGGTTACTTCACCTACTTCAAACCAACCAACTGGAGAACTACAATGTCACGACCCAGGGGTACCCCCTAGACGTAACATGGCGTACTTGACCTGGAAGGGGTCTCATACAAGCCCTTTGCATAATCATTACATAAGATAATAGAAAAGTATGGAAATTTAAAAACTTTATCCATACAATCAAAAATATTCTTTTATAAAGCAAGCAGAGTCTTTTTCTAAACTTTGTCTCAAACCATCTATTAAACTCTTGAATAAAAGTCTTGGGCACAGCCCATAAAAAGTCTAAAACATAAAGAAATGACATAAAGGAAACATGGGTTTTGTCCTCGAAGCTATGAAGACTCACCAATTCTTCAACTCTTCTTGCACCTTAGAAACCTAGCCTCCAAAGCAACTCAATCTCCGAAACCCTACATTTGATTAGAATGTAGGCAATATGCGTTAGTACAAAATGTACCAAGTATGAAAGCTAGCACAACATCATAAGAGCATCTCAAAATGATTAGTCAACATAAGACATAAGCATAAGAGATAATAACATAGTCATAACATAATCATCATAGTCATAGCATGATCTCCAACATAAGCATCATATAAACATAAGTCAACATAAGACATAGTTAATGAGCAATAGAGATAAGTCATAATCATATAAGCATAATTGACTCTTAGTCATCTATACCATAATAGCACCATTCTCAAGTAACCTCAAAAGCATACATGTTCAAAGTAAGAATAGATTCCCATAATACCACCCAAAACAAGTATCCCTTTTTGGTCATCTTGATCATAGTCTATATACATGGTCAACTCTTAAGCTTTTTAACCATAAGGGTACCATACTTCTAGGTAACCTCAAAGCACACTTTGTGCAATGCATGATAGGCATTCCATACTACCCTTCACACTAAGCATAACCTTAAAGTCATCCTAGTCATATTCACCCTCCTATGGTCTTACTATAGGCTTACTTCATATAGACAAGGGAACTATCACCTTTAGTCAATTATATCTTGAAAGGAAACTGTAGCAACAGCCCAAGCTAAGTCTATACTATGTGTGGAACCCTTCATACCTAGCCTTAAGTCATACTTGTACAATGTATGGATAGCATCCCATAATACTACCCACACTAAGTACCCCTTTAGACTATCATGAATGTTCGATAGTTGGGACTTGTCCCTCTTGAATATTTGCCTTTATTCATATAATGTACTTCCCTATTTCGTACTAGGCAAGTCATCACACATGAATGAGCACAAGACATCAATTCAAGGCTACCAAAGAAATATCACCCTACTAGGTTAAACCGAGTTAATAAGCCAACTAACATGTCTACATTATGCTAAGTCAAGCTACCATGGAGGGCATACTATCATGCAAGTCCAAGCTATGTAAGGAAGGATATCAATGTCCCCTCCTACCTACCATGCAACACATCCCATGATGTTATGCAAGGTATCCCTAATAGAGAGTGAATCCTCAATCCTAGGCTACTATGAGTACTACTAACTCAAGCTACCCTTGACATGCCTCTTACAAATGCAAAGTCAAGCTATCCTTACAAGCACACCAAGATACTAATGTAATCTATCCTTAGGAGAGTATAAATCTCAATCCCAAGCTACCATTAGGAGAGTATATGTCCTCAATCCTAAAGCTACCATGGAATGATCTTTGCCTGACCAAATCAAGATACCATGAAATGCATTCTACAATGCTAGTTCAAGCTATCCATAGGAGAGTATAAATCGTCAATCCTAAGCTACCATGAAATGGTCTTGTCTAAGTGTGTAAGAGAGAAGTAAAACACAACACAATCACATAATATTGGCTTTACCCCCAAAGCCCTACCATTGATGGCTACAAGCCCTACTTTCAAGCTTAACTTCATTCATGTCTAAATTACAAGTTATTCAATCACATTCTTTACTACTAAGGGATTCTAGTCATAATTCATCATAGAGGTTCATTTTCATCCTTACAAGTCAAGAACCTTCATATTCAATAAAGTCTAGTTCAATTCATGAGTATATGATCCTAACTTTGATCAATTACTATACATGACATTGATTTAGGAAGATCACTCATGAACCTTCAATTTCACCTCTAATGGTATACCTACAAATATCACATTCATCTATTGTGAATTCATCATAATATCACGATTAGATGCTAATACAATCATAATTAGGTATTATCCACTAGATTGGAATCACACCTAAACCCTACCCACAATGTAAGAAGGAAACCGTAGCTAATTGGGTTTTTGACTTCACAATTGGGGCAAAATTAAGGGGGCTCTATAGGGGGAAGAACCCATAGATGAATAAGCTAAACATACCTCAACTCAAAGCCCTAAAGAAAGCTTGCTTCAATGGTGAATTCGACCTAAGTTTCTCCCCCTATTCTCCTTCTTCTTCTTTGCTTCTAGAGAGAGAAATATTTTAGAGGAAGTGGGTTCTTTAGATGAATGAGTTAATGACTTAGTTTAGGGTCTTATTAGGTATTTATAGGTGGCTATCTAACTAATTAACCGACCTCCCTAAAACCTAACTAATTACTAACTTAACCCCTAAACACTTGACTAAAAACTAAACTAACCAAAACTGTCTTGACCTACGCCCATCCACCCACGGACCGTGGGTGGACCTACTGAGTGTGACTCACCTCGGTAGGTGAGGTTTGCAGCTCAAAAGTTTCAGGCCACTGCATGCCTTGACCCACGACCCCAACCTACGGGGTGTGGGTTCATCTACGGCCAGTAGATGGCATCCATTGGTCACTAAAAATTGCAGATTTGGGGACTGTTTTTGGGGTCCCCTCAAGGACCCTTGGGTGGTCCTTGGGGGGTCGTACCATGCCGTATAGCCCCTAAAACCTCAATTCTAAGTATGTGATTCATTTATACAACCTTTGATCCTCACACTACACTCCAAACCTCTTACAAAAGGCTCTTGAACACACTAGTTCAACTTGCTAGTTTCCAGGGTGTTACAATATCTCCCCCTTGGGATCATTCATCCTCGAATGACGATTCTAAACACTTCTTAAAGTCACAACTCTAAGCTAACATTCCATCATGCATGCACTACATTTAAATGCACACAACCAAGGAAGAAAACTTCAATTCCAAGCTAAACAGATTCAATGCAACACAAACGAATAGGAACTACTTCTACCAACCCAAAATGTATGATACTCTATATCTACTTATTTTCAAGGAGGAACTAACATCTCCTAGCTAAAACATGCTCAACACACACTCATGGAGCCTAAATGAAAATTTCTTCTCATAAAGCATTCATTCAAGGAGGAACCTTTCAACTCCAAAAACTAAGGCATGCTCAAACTCAACTCATGAAGTCTATATGCAAATCTACTCAATGCACTACAACATGAGGAAAACAATGCATGTAAGTCATTTCTAATAAGACCTAAGAATTTTCATGAACATGCATCACATAAAAAGATCATGGAAACATACAATTCACACATGACTTCACATAAAAGAAAATCAAGAGGAACTTATCATCTCAAGCTTGAATAGGAATAGAAAGAAAAGGATGAGGACATTAGGACATCTCACTCACCCTTATCATCCCAAGTAGCACATTCACCTAAAACCCTCACTAAAGGACACTCCATGCTACTTCATGGAACAACTTCCTTGCTCTTCTATTTCTTAACTTGCAGGTCTAAGATCTCTACCAGTGCTTCTAAATTAGAGAGGTTCTCTTTGATCACTCTAGCTCACAAGCAACCTTACTAACACCACTCAAGATCTAACATGAGCCTAACTCATGAACATCAAGGACACTCAACGACCTTGCTATCTAAGCACATTATCTCCTCCCTTGGGAGCAAGCCTATACAAACTCTTTTAAGCATCACTTCTTCCAATTCTAAGGTTGGAGGAAGTCATCATTAAGCTTTCACATCTATCACACAAGATGATTCTACACTAAGGTGAATTACACTTCTACCCTTTTTAGAGAAGTCTATTCACTCAACCCATCTAGGCATTACTTAAACACCATATTCAACCAATCTATCAACATACTTCAAAACTCATCATGACTATGCCGGGTTCTACCAACAACTAAACATAACCTCACAATCACCTTGCTAGGTAGGCACACTATCTCCCCCTTGGGAGTAAGCCTACATAAAATCTTCTAAACATCTTTCATAACGTAAAGGCAACAATGAAGCATCACTCATACTAAAGACAACATCACAATCTATCATCTCAAATCTCTCAAGTCACATAGACATAATTAGCATCACAACCAACCTTTCTCCCTCGCTCCTTGTAGCATAAGCCCTTCGAGTAGTCATATCCTAATGACCATCGGATAAGGAATATGAGAGAGACCTTATAGAGTTAAACTCTATGGCATGACTTGGAGAATGAAGACGTGAAGTTTCCTAAGCATCCAATAGCCTCCTATTCATAAATGTGGTGCGCTTCACATTTATGAACAAGACTCTACTAGACGTGGTTTGAGACAATCCTAGAATCATTCTTAACCTTGTGCTCTAATTCCCAGGTTTGTCACGACCCACGGGTACCCCCTAGACGTAACATGGCGTACTTGACCCCGAAAGGGTCTCATACAAGCCCTTGGCATAATCATTACATAAAATAATAGAAAAGTATGGAAATTTAAAAACTTTATCCATACTATCAAAAACATTCTTTTATAAAGCAAGTGGAAGTCTTTTTCAAAACATTGTCTCAAACCATCTATTAAACTCTTGAATCAAAGTCTTGGGACGCATCCCATACACAGTCTAAAACATCAAGAAATGACATAAAGGAAACATGGGTTTTTTCCTCGAAGCTATGAGGACTCACCAATTCTTCAACTCTTCTTGCACCTTAGAAACCTAGCCTCCAAAGCAAATCAATCTCCGAAACCCTACATTTGATTAGAATGTAGGCAATATGCGTTAGTACAAAATGTACCAAGTATAAAAGCTAGCACAACATCATAAGAGCATCTCAAAATGGTTAGTCAACATAAGACATAAGCATAAGAGATAATAACATAGTTATAGCATAATCATCATAGTCATAACACGATCTCCAACATGAGCATCGTATAAACATAAGTCAACATAAGACATAGTTAATGAGCATAGGAGATAAGTCATAATCATATAAGCATAATTGACTCTTAGTCATCTATACCATAATAGCACCATTCTCCTGTAACCTCAAAAGCATACATGTGCAAAGCAAGAATAGCTTCCCATAATACCACCCAAGCCAAGTATCCCTTTTGGGTCATCTTGATCATAGTCTATATACATGGTCAACTCTTAAGCTTTTCTACCATAAGGGTACCATACTTCTAAGTAACCTCAAAGCACACTTTGTGCAATGCATGAAAGGCATCCCATACTACCCTTCACACTATGCATAACCTTGAAGTCATCCTAGTCATACTCACCCTCCTTTGGTCTTACTATAGGCTTACTTCATATAGACAAGGGAACTATCACCTTTAGTCAATCATATCTTGAAAGGCAACTATAGCAACAACCCAAGCTAAGTCTATACTATGTGTGGAAACCCTTCATACCTAGCCTTAAGTCATACTTGTGCAATGTATGGATAGCATGTCATACTACTACCCACACTAAGTACCCCTTTAGACTATCAAGAATGTTCACTAGTTGGGGACTTGTCCCTCTTGATTATTTGCCTCTATTCATATAAGGTACTTCTCTATTTCGTACTAGGAAAGTCATCACAAATGAATGAGCACAAGACATCAATTCAAGGCTACCAAGGAATAGCACCCTACTAGGCTAAACCAAGCTAAGAAGCTAACTAACATGTCTACATTATGCTAAGTCAATCTACCATGGAGGGCATACTATCATGCAAGTCCAATCTATGTAAGGAAAGATATCAATGTCCCCTCCTACCTACCATGCAACACATCCCATGATATTATGCAAGCTATCCCTAAGAGAGAGTGAATCCTCAATCCTAGGCTACCATGAGTACTACTAACTCAAGCTACCCTTGACATGCCATTTACAAATGCAAAGTCAAGCTATCCTTACAAGCACACCAAGATGCTAATGTAAGCTATCCTTAGGAAAGTATGAATCTCAATCCCAAGCTACCATTATGAGAGTATATGTCCTCAATCCTAAAGCTACCATGAAATGATCTTGGCTTGACCAAATCAAGCTACAATGAAATGCATTCTACAATGCTAGTTCAAGCTATCCATAGAAGAGTATAAATCCTCAATCCTAAGCTACCATGAAATGGTCTTGTCTTACCAAGTCAAGCTACACATGAAGGCATCCTAACAATGCTAGTTCAAGATACCCATAGGAGAGTATGAATCCTCAATCCTAGGCTACTATGACTACTCCTAAATCATGCTACCATGAAATGCATTTTTACAATGCCAAGTCAAGTTATACCTTAGGAGATTATAGATCCTCCATCTCAAGATATCAACTTTAGTCTTATCCTACTAAGCCAAGCTATACATGAAGGGAACATATGTCACAACTTCAAGTTATTCTAGACTAACATGCTTTGATTCATTTTAGATTATTAGGCCAACCTAGAATCATTCTATGTGAGAGAACCTTGGATCTACTAGCATATTTATGCCTAAGTGTGTAAGAGAGAAGCAATACACAACACAATCACATAATATTTTCTTTACCCCCAAAGCCCTACCATTGATGGCTACAAGCCCTACTTTCAAGCTTAACTTCATTCATGTCTAAAGTGCAATCTATTTAATCACACTCTTTACTACTAAGGGATTCTAGTCAAAATTCTTCATAGAGGTTCATTTTCATCCTTACAAGTCAAGATCATTCATATTCAATAAAGTCTAGTTCAATTCATGACTATATGATCCTAACTTTGATCAATTACTATACATGACATTGATTTAGGAAGATCACTCATGAACCTTCAATTTCACCTCTAATGGCATAAACCCACAAATATCACATTCATCAATTTAGATTAGGGTTTACCATAGAAATCACATGAATTCATCATAATATTACAATTAGATGCTAATACAATCATCATTAGGTATTATCCACTAGATTGGAATCACACCTAACCCTACCCACAATGTAAGAAGGAAACCCTAGCTAATTGGGTTTTTGACTTCACAATTGGGGGAAAATTAAGGGGGCTCTATGAGGGAAGAACCCATAGATGAATAAGCTAAACATACCTCAGCTCAAAGCCCTAAATAAAGCTTGCTTCAATGGTGAATTCGACCTAGGTTGCTCCCCCTCTTCTCCTTCTTCTTCTTTGCTTCTAGAGAGAGAAATATTTGAGAGGAAGGGGGTTCTTTAGATGAATGAGTTAATGACTTAGTTTAGGGTATTATTAGGTATTTATAGGCGGTTATCTAAATAATTCACCAACATCCCTAAGCCCTAACTAATTACTAACTTAACCCCTAAACACTTGACTAAAACCTAAACTAACCAAAACTGTCTTAACCTACATACTTTCACCCACGGACCGTGGGTGGACCTACTGAGTGTGACTCACCTCCGTAGGTGAGGTTTGCAGCTCAAAAATTGTAGGCCACTGCAGGCCTTGACCCATGATCTCAACCTACGGGGCGTGGGTCCATCTACTGCTAGTAGATGGCATTCGTAGGTCACTAAAAATTGCAGATTTGGGGACTATTTTTTGGGTCCCCCTCAAGGACCCCTTGGGTGGTCCTTGGGGGGTCTTACCTTGTATAGCCCCTAAAACCTCCATTCTAAGTGCGGGATTTATTCTTACAACCTTTGATCCTCACACTACACTCAAAACCTCTTACAAAACGCTCTAGAACTCACTATTTCAACCTACTAGTTTTTGGGGTTTTACATACATCTACGCCCATACAATGCCTCATAAGGGGCCATCTGAATGCTGAAATGGTAGTTATTATTGTAGGCGAACTCTATAAGAGGAAGGTGATCATCCCAACTACCCTTAAAATCGATCACGCAAACTCTCAACAGGTCCTCCAAGGGCTGAATGGTATGCTCTACCTAACCATCCTTCTGTGGATGAAATGTTGTGCTAAGGTCAACCTGAGTACCAAGACCTTTCTGAAATGACTTCCAGTAATGATAGGTAAACTGAGGACCTCTATCTGAAATGATAGACAAAGGAAACCCATGCAACCTGACTATCTCATTAAAGTAAAGCTTGGCGTAGTCCTCTGTCGAATTTGTAGTCTTAACAACCAAAAAGTGCACAGACTTAGTTACTCTATCAACTATCAACCAAATAGAGTCATGTTGTCTGCGAGTACGAGGTAAACTTGTAATGAAGTCCATGTTGATCACTTCCCACTTCCAAGTAGGAATGTTGATCTCTTGAGTCATACCTCCTGCTTTCTGAAGTTCTACCTTCACTTGCTGGCAATTAGGGCACTTAGCCACAAAATTCGCTATATCTCGTTTCATACCATTCCACCAAAAGACTTCCCGTAGATCATGGTACATCTTAGTGGCGCCTGGATGAATAGAATATCTAGAATTATGGGCTTCTGCAAGAATCTATTGTCTCAACTCACCCACTTTAGGAACAGATAATCGACCCTGATAGCGAAGCATACCATATCCCCCTTGGGAGAAAACCTCAACTCTCTGTTGATGGACTGCACCCTTTAGTTAAAGCAATATCGGATCATTGTCTTGCTTTTCCTTAACCTCTACTACCAATGAAGATTTTGCCCCATTATGAACTGTTACACCACCATCTGATATGCTCATAAGATGAACTCCTAAGTGAGCAAGTCTGTGTATATCTTTCGCTAGTTCCTTTTTTTCTTCCTCAACATATGTTACACTACCCATAGATAGTCAACTAAGAGAATTTGCTACTACATTGGCCTTACCAGGATGGTAATGCACACTCATATCATAATCCTTGAGGAACTCAAGCCATCTCCTCTGGCGAAGATTCAACTCTTTCTGGGTGAACACATACTAAAGGCTCTTATGGTATGTGAACACATCTACGTGAACACCATAAAATTAATGTCTCCAAATCTTAAGTGCAAACACCACTGCTGCAAGCTCAAGGTCATGAGTTGGATAGTTCTTCTCATGCACCTTAAGTTGTCTAGAAGCATAAGTTATAACATTACCTCGCTGCATCAACACATAACCTAGGCCGACTCTAGATGCATCACAATAGATAACATAACCGTCTGAACCCTTTGGTAGAGTCAAAATGAGAGATGCAGTCAACCTATTTTTCAGTTTTGCGAAGCTTTTCTCACAATCATCTGACCACTGAAACATAACCTTTTTTTTAGTCAACTTAATCAATGGAGAGGCTATGGATGAAAATCATTCCACAAACCTTCTGTAATAACCTGCTAGACCTAAGAAACTTCTAATATCTGTAGGACAGGTAGGTCTAGGCCATTGTTTCACTGCTTTTATTTTTTGGGAATCCACTCGGATCCCTTCACTAGACACAATATGCCCAAGGAAAGCAACAGATTGCAACCAAAACTCACATTTGCTAAACTTAGCGAATAACTGGAGTTATTTGAGAGTTTGTAGGACAACCCTCAAATGATTCGCATGTTCTTCGTCATTCCAAGAGTAAATGAGGATATCATCAATAAAGACGATAACGAACAAGTCCAAATACTGCTTGAACACTCTGTTCATCAAGTCTATAAAAGTTGCAGGAGCATTGGTTAGTCCAAAAGACATAACTATGAATTCATAATGACTATACCGAGTTTTGAAGGTTGTTTTTGGAATGTCACTATCTCTGACTTTGAGCTGATGATAACTCGATCTGAGGTCTATCTTTAAGAAATGACTAGCACCTTGAAGTTGGTCAAACAAGTCATCAATCATGGGGATGGGATACTTATTCTTGATTGTGACCTTGTTTAACTACCTATAGTCAATGCACATTCTGAGAGAACCATCTTTCTTCTTTACGAACAATACTGGTGCACCCCATGGCGAAATACTAAGTCTGATGAAGCCCTTATCTAGAAGGTCTTTCAATTGCTCCTTCAATCCTTAAGCTCAGCTTGAGCCATTCTGTAAGGAGGAATAGAAATAGGTTAGTTAACTGGAAGGAGATCAATTCCAAAGTCAATTTCCCTTTCAAGAGGAACTCCGGGAAGATCTTCTGGAAATACTTCTAGGAACTCATGAACTATTGGGACTGACTCGAGAGTTGGGATTTTGGAGGTTTAATCCTTAACCCGAACTAGATGATAGAGATAACCCTTAGAGATAATCTTCCAGGCCTTAAGGTAAGAAATGAATCTACCCATAGGCGCTAAGCTACTACCCCTCCATTTTAAGATTGGCTCATCTGGAAACTGAAAACGAATGATCCTAGTTCTACAATCGACTGAGGAATAACAGGAATGTAACCAATCAATGCCTAGAATGATATCGAAGTTTACTATTTCTAACTCTACAAGATCTGTTGAGGTGACTTTCTAGAAGACTGTGACAGGACAATTTCTGTATATCCATCTAGCTATAACTAGATCACCGACTGGAGTAGAGACTGATAAGGGTTCTGAGAGATTTTCTGGACTGACACCGCAGTTAGCAGCTATATAGAGTTACAAAAGACAAAGTAGCCCCTGTTGTCTTTCCACTAAGTGTACCATATGTGAGCCACATCCTTAAACTGGTAGGATGCCAACTTAACCATACCATTACCAGTCACTTGCATCACTCCAAAGATTTTCTTAACCCCATCAATGAAATTTTGTGGGTCCTCACCAACTTGTGACCTTAAAAACTCAGGCGGATTCATCCTTACAAAATCTCGAACCCTAGCTGCCACTGATTCACCATTTCTATTAGTAGGAACTGAACCTGTTTTCTGTTCTGGTTGTTCATACTCTGAGCCAAAATTGGATCATACCTCACGCGTGATAAGAGTAACAAAGAGAATGAAGTTTTCCTAAAACACTTCGTAGCCTCCCTCTCATTAGATGTAGTGCACTTCACACCCATGAAAAGGACTCTACTTAGTGCGGCTTTTCAGACATCCTAGGACACTTAAACCTAATACTCTGATACCAAGTTTGTCACGCCCCGAAGCTACCCCAGGACGTGGACACGGGACCTAGGATCACGAGTGACCCCAAGCTAACCCTGTTGGCATATCATAAGCATACCTAAAGATAAACTGAAACAAGAAATATTGTGTGTAAGCTAAATCATCATGTAAACTGAAATGATAGGGAATACCCATAAACTATCTGAATATACGAAAACTGAGAGTTTAACAACAGCTGAAAGGTCAAACTCAAATGCTAAAGCTGAATCTAACTATGTCTGAAATAAAGACTCTACTGACTAGAAACACTGGAATATGCCCCAACTAGATCTAGCAAAAATGAAAAAATAAAGACTAAAAGCAAAGGAAACATGTATGTCATCCTCGGAGAATGAAAACTCACCCCTGATGCTGTTGAGCTGAAGATCAGGAACTGATCTATGCGTGATGTGGAACCTGAGAACTTGAACCTACATCACGAGAAGATGTAGTGCAGAGTATGCGTCAGTACTTGAAAGGTATCGAGCATGCATGATAGAGTAAAGTTGACCAATAAACATAATTGAACCAAAGCATATAACTGAGAAATGATATGAGATAAGCACGATACTATACAAAGAATACTGAACATGAACTAACTGAATACAATGACCAAGTTTATAACATGTTGAGACTGAGATCTGACTGTACTGATAACATGGTCAATGCAATAGAATCTGACTGTAAGGGAGCTACTAATGACCGATATAAAACCACATGAGCTAAATATAGAGTCTGATGTATACGCCCTATCGAGAGGACCCAATATACCCTGCCAGAGGTATAGAGGCATGACTGACGTGATCACTAAAATGTAATGCCCACAGATAGGACTTATAAACCTATGGGGGCACGCAATTTTGGGACTATTCGGGTATGTTGAACCCTAGTCCACTAAGTATTAAGCTACTCCCAATTAGAATGTATATAAGAAATTTTATGACTGAAATGTGAAGTACTGGATAGCTCAATTACTGACATGCAAGCTCTAAGAATGCAATAATTATGACTCATAATGTGACATTCGTAAACTGAAGCATGTATATCTGAAATCACTGGACTAGCATGTGTAATTCATGAACTAAAGGAACTACATAGCCAAGGTTCTAAATTTATGAACGAATCTACACAAAATGATACAAAAATCATGATAATCTGATTTGGATCATTCTAACATCTAAAACCTAACAATTTCTAACATTCTAGAAACCCTAGGTCTAGATAATATTAAGCGAATCAAGATTCTGACTGAAATCTAGGGACCTAATGGGTGAGAGGAACCCACTAGTGAAATCCCACATACCTAGTAACGAAATTCATGGAGAAATATTTCGATTTTAGGGTTGGAACTGATAAAAACTCACAGCGTTCTTGAACTAGGGCTTGGTCGACTTTCTCCTCAATTTTACTCTAAGTTTGATGATTTTTTAGTGAATAATTGATTAGGGTAAGTTATAATTAGCTTACTAGGCTAAAACTAACCAAAACCACGTAGTTTAGGGGTTAAACGACATAGTTTAGGGTTCCAACGCATAAGTAAAAGACCAAATGACCCTTGACTTAAAATCTGCTGAAGCCACCTACGGACTAATCGACGGTCCGTGGACTGATCCACAATTCATCCTGTCAGTCCATCGATCGTCTTCAGAGGATGGGTTCTGGGGGCTCCTGAGGGTTTTGACCTACGAACTGAATGACGATCCGTGGACTGATCAACGATCCGTCTTGTCCGTTTGTCAATCGACTTCAGAGGATGGGTTCTGGTGGGTCTTGAGGGACTCGACCTATAGACTGATCCACGATCCATCATGTCAGCCCGTTGATCGACTTCAGAGGATGGGTTCTGGGGTCCTGGGGAATTTTTGGGCTGATCCTGGGGAGGGCTGTAGGTGGCCATCCACGGACCACTAGGACAGACCGTGGGTCACTCAACGATCCGTGGGTGGCAATTGTGGGTTGCACCTGCAACTTCTGGAAATCTGCTAGTTCGGTCTGTTTTTGAATACGGGGTGTTACACTATGTGCCACAATAGGTTCTCTTAGATAGACATTAGCTAGTGGATCCACTTAAGCTAGAAGTTATGGTTCTAATCTTGGAAAGTAAAGGCACCCTTTTTCGGTGTGGGGTAGACACCAGATTCCATGTTGTAGCTCACATGGTCTCTATGTCAGTTAAGGCTATGAGCTTCCACAATAATGATGAACTAAGGTTACTTCTAGAAGTATCTCACATCTGTTTAAAGATGATTTTCACTTGCATTGACCATGATCATGATTATGCGTCTAATCTTTTATCTTATGTTTTAACTTAGTCCTTGCATATCATGAAAAGTCCTTTTAGCATGATTTGATAACTTTTATGCAGTGCTATCATACTTGGTTTATTCTTTGTACTAACACATACTCTTTCCTATATTCTTCCAAATATAGGGTCCGATGTTCCGATTTCACATCCTCATGGCTAGAGATCGCGTTAGTAGTGTTGAGAAGTGCTGAGTCCTCATGTTCCGAGGACTGAACCTTTTATCGCTTATTGTCCTAAATTTTCAAATATTGTATGTGATGCATGGGTTACATCCCAATCACTCTTGATTTAATAGATCGGTTTGAGACTATTTGGACTTCCGCTTCATTTTTGACAAACTCTTTATGATATAAACTGTCTTTTGAACTCTTTAATTCTATTATCTTGTTTATGCATGCTAAGTGGCTTGTGTAGGGCCTCTCGGGGTCCTATACGCCATGTCATGTCTAGGGTGTACTTTAGGTCGTGTCACTTATTAAAGTCTCTGAACGGACCCTCGGGATTCATTCAAAACCCAATAAATATAAACCAAATATGCTACCCCAGTAAATTTGATATTCAAGACTCAATGGAATCATCAAATTTCCCAAAAAACATCGTTATGACAGAATACTCTCCCAAAGCTCTCTTAAGGTTTAAAACTCAATTTCTCAACCCAAACGCCAAAAAATCAACCCAAGGCCTCAAAAACCTTACCAACCACCTTACTATCTCAAACTCAAAGTTTTGGACATGATGGAACTGACAAAATTTCCATCTAACACTCGAAACTCAAAAAATTGACCAAAGTCAACCATACCAATATAATTCAGCTCAAAAAGAATTAAAATCACCAAAAACTCACCTGATCACATCAGGAACCACACTAATCATTCCTAAAACACAAACTAAGCATAAAGACACTAAGAGAAAGGGCAAAATGGTTATTCCACAATTAAAAGGAAATTCACAAGAAATGAGACATTACGGTTATTTCAGCCATAATAATAGGTTTTGTTCGAATTCTAATAGCCGTTGTACTGAGTAACTGGCAGTTTTGTTCATTTTCATATGTGAAGCGTCATGTACTAAGAAAGTCAAAGGACACACCATTTGGATGCTTTTACGTATTGAATGTAATTTTGCCCCTACAAGTAATGTGTTGTGGTTCTCATTTTATATTGTAAATAAATTGCATTTACCATATTAATTGATATTCTATATTCATAATACATTTGTGTTTGTCTCTATTTTATTATGAATGGTGATAATTGTTGATATTTATTGCTATTATACTGGTGCAAACAAATACATTGCGGATTTATTTATTTTTCCATTGTTTAGTTTCAGTTGATATGAATTGTAATACTTCCTTACAATTTTAATCCGCTGACGGTATTCAGTTGTAAATACTTATTGCAACCTATTTTTATAGAGGCGATAGTTGTGCCTTTTTATATAGGCGTTGTCATTTGATATTACCACCAGAGACACAGGAAAATTTTAAAATTTACGGATAAACAATCCAACGAATTAAAAAAATCCTTATTTCCAAAAATAAAATATCTAGAAACCAACCTAGAGATGGTGGAACACTTTGTATCTATTGTGTTTTGTATCCCTGCGTTAATCGTTAATGTACGATTGTGTGTTGATGTAGTGGATTAGGAGGAAATCAGTGTGAGGTAATTATAAGCAACAATAGATATACGAAAAAGATTAATACAATAATATACATGAATCGTTCATAGTAATTTGTGTTTATTTTCTCATAGCGTCGAACACAACGAAAGAGAACTTGTAAGTACGTAGGAATTTGGGTGACGGTGCAAAAAACTCTTAAGCATTAGTAGCATAGGAGGTTGCTTCAAATCAATGAAATAAAGGTGGTGTATGAAGATGACCCACCAAAATGTGAAATCTAAACTATTTTACCATGGGGTAGCCAAAGAGGATAAGTTTGGTGGAGGTTTCCTCAAACTGTGCTTTTTATATGGTCACTTTCAGTCTAAATCTGAGTAAAAGATTATGTTCTCACATTCTCTGTTGAAAATCAATTGCTTCATAAAATTTAGACTATTATGAAAATGGTAAAAGACGTATATACACACCTTTTAAATACATTGGCATTTAGTAGCGCGGGTTTTAATTGCAATTGAAGAAATATAATACCCAACAATTACAGATATCTATAACATTTGCTATAAAATCATCCACTGTTGGACTCATAAATCTAACGTACCTTGGGAAAAAAATTACACTACTTGATTACAATAATATTAAGGTCCATAGCATATAAAAGATGTTCTAAGGCTCTAATTTTCCATTATTTCAGTGTCTCTACTACTATCTTTGTCACCGTCTATGAAGAGCTTCCTTTACTTCTTCATCTTTCTTGCATAAACTCTTGTGTTGCAATTGGAAACCCCCCCCCCCCTTTGTCAGAATTTTTTTTGAGTCGTTTCTGTGTGAACCTCCGGCATTATGGACATGTGGTTCTAGCATATCTTCCATTTTCTATTTTTCTGTAGAGTAAATTGAATACTAATCATTAAAGTCGGTGTATATTCAACGGTTTGTTTCAGAGGTCAATGATGTATCTCTAAATGAAATAGGTGCTATAATGTGAATAACACTATGACACATCACCTTTTTATCTTTGTTAATACGGTGTTGCAATTTCAATTCTTCAACCGGCACATACATTTTTGTCACTGTATAATTTTCTAGTCCCTTTTTCAAATTGAAGTTGCTCAATTTTAGCTTGAATACAAACTCCTTGCCGCAAAGGCTCTCAATTTTTTACGGTACATGCGTATCACTTTTGGGCAATCGATTAACTAACTTGAAAGCAGAAGTATCAAGGAAGTTTTCTGCCATCCCATTAAACAGGACTAAAGTAGTCTTCCCATCATTGTCTTTTACCTTAATGTGTATCTTGTACCTGTGCTTGCCATAAATATTAGCGTTTGTTTAAAAGTAAGTATGTGGTACATTTTTAAGTTTTTTCTTACCAAACCAACGAAAAGTCACACTTGTGGCATGTGTAGACAACGCGGTAAGTTCTATATTTTTTTAGCATAAGTTGCAGGATATATAATACCAATCATAGAAGTTATTAGTTCAGTGATCCGAGCCCGCAGTTTAACCATGCATTTCTAGCATATTTAAAAATAAATCATTCATAT
>JAJOOE010013121.1:0-34576 GCA_036250405.1 Solanum raphanifolium | reverse complement strand
AGAAAGTAATGTGAGGAGTGAAACGCAGTAAACAGCATAAGGCTAGGACTACTCCAAACGCTAACAACCCATACCCTCGCCAGGGAAGACAACACGCTGACCCTACTAACCTTCAACCTTAATACGCGACCTCCACTCCTTCCTATCTAGAGTCATGTCCTCGGTAATGTGAAGCATAGCCAAGTCTTGTCTAATCACCTCTTCCCAATACTTCTTGGGCCTACCTCTACCCCTCCGCGTACCCTCTACCACCATTACCTCGCACCTCCTCACTGGGGCGTCTGCGCTCCGTCTCTTCACATGTCCAAACCAGAATAGAGTGACGTGAATTTGTAGGAGGGGTTTAGCAGTTGTGCCTCTAAAATAAATTAATTATCACTTCAGGAGTACTTTGGTCCTCTGTTCTCTGGCGAGAGATTCTTGATTGGCTCCTTCTACTTGTCTGGCCCAAACGCATGACAGTGACTGTTTGTCAGGTATCATAAATCTGCTCTACCCTAAGCTCGCTGACTGATTTCCTGCTTCTTTGAGCCTCACTAGCTAAGCGGTAATGATACTATTGTGGCCCAGCATTTACACATAGTGGAACTCTCCTCAAAATCTGCTATCTAAGATTATCCTGGCCCTAAGTTAACCTCATATGCGGCCACGAGAAAAACCATACTTTTCTTGATATGGTGAAGAGCACATGTATTGGATGACTATACAATCACCAAACTTACTTGTAGGTGGTACTGGTATCCTTCTGAGTTTTGAGAGCAAAAGGTAAGAAAATTTATTTCATCCTTGATTCATCTTCCTATGATCAATAGTTTGTGTGAGATTCACTTAAGATATTTATTGTTCATCTGTTCAAAGAAGTGATAGCGTAGCACAGTCTCTGTAATTTGTAGTTTCTGTGTTCCTAAACTAGTTACATTCTGTTTCAGGAAGAAAGGAGTTATACTTTGAAGTTCAAACACACTGAACAGAATGGTCGAAAGCCACCTTGCCTGAAGGTAAAAAATACTTAATTGCTAACCAATTACCTATTTAAGGGAATACTATCCTCTCACAAACATGGAATGCGTCATATACTATAACAGAATCCTTGGAAGGAGAAAAGTGTTGCATTTTGGGGTGTGTTGCTATGGAGGAAAACATATGTTTTTCAATTTTTCCATGTTTGGTCAGTCAAAATGTTTTGGAAATATTTTCTGTAGAAAAACAAGTTACTTAAAATTAGGAAAACTGATTTCTTCAATGGAAGTATGGAAAACAAGTTCCTTGGTGGCATACCATGTTGATTGTCTCCTCCGCACCCCCAACACCCCATCACTACACTACCACAGACCTCCCTTCCCTAACTCTCCACCACCAACCCCCGTCCCCTCTGACCCTCACTCCACCACATCCGCCATAGTGTTTGCCTAAATTATACATAAAATGCTTGGATATTTTCTGCTCACTTGCGAAACACCAAAAATAAGAAAGAAAACACTTATTTCTAGCAAAATATTTTCTCGTCATAGCGGACACCCTTAACCTTTCTGTCAGCCGAGTGTTTGTGCCAGAACTTCCTGTGGAACAGTGTGGCTGGCTTACTGAATTATATCTCCTAGAGAATTTAAGAAGATCGTTCATTCAAACAGATCTTTACAAAGAGTAAACAATAAAGTTATATGTTGTGTATATGTTGCAGTTTGTCTGACAGTTTCTGTTTAGATGACGTGAAGGGTACAAATAAGACCAAAGAAAGAGATTCTCTTTAGTGTCAGCATATTTGTTTTTAAATGATGGGATGGTCTTTTAATTTTCATTAGTCTTTAACTTGGTGAAAAATCTTTAGTTTTCTTCTTAAGTTGATCCGTAGACAATAATGTGTCCTAGATCTTGGTCTTTTACATTAGATGTTACAAATGAAATACAAATGAGCTGATTCTACCAATATAAGATCAGGACTAAAGTAATACTCTAGTGAACAAGGCAAATGAACAAAAAACTAATGTAGTGAGCTAATGAAAAAATACATCTGCGGTTAGCAAGGTTTTGATTAATCACATATACGAGACTCATATTTTTCTTTTGATTTATTCTGGTCCAACATGTGAGGAACTGAAGTTGGCAAGTCATAGATAAAATGATCTATGAGACGTTCCTTTCTTATTACAGAATAATTTCTTTCATTTGCCTTAAATAATTTTTTGTTGAGTTAATAGAAGTCGTGCAGTTTCAGTACTTGATTTGAGGAAAATTACTGATGGTTTTTTGAGGTACCACACTTATTTAGTAAATCACTAACCCGGTTTGAGAATCAATTATAATTAGATTGGAGATATAATACTGGTTTAGTGAAATTAATCCAGATATTTGTGTGTACTGTAAAGAGGATATTCGTAGGTACTGTACACATACATGAATCTCTAACTTCGTAATAGATTGGTTTTCAAGCTTAGATTGATATCTAATAAGTTTTGCACTTGCAGCAAAGCCCATACCTGCAGTTACTGAGTTTGTTGCACAGTTACAGATCTTGGAGCTGTTGGACAATGTACGGGTCAAACGTAAACCTAGCCTTTCATTCACTCTAATTAGCTTCAGAATTGCGTAAGTGCATTCATACATCAGTGATTAAATAAACATTGTGTGCTCTCTCAGGCTATTTTTACTGCTGGCTACAAGGCTGTGTTGCACATTCATGCTATTGTTGAGGAATGCGAGATTGTTGAACTGATGCAGCAGATTGATCTCAAGAAAAAGAAACCCATGAAGAAAAAACCTTTGTTTGTAAAGAACGGAGCAATCGGTCTATGTAGTGTTCAGGTTAGTTGTCTACTTGAGTAGGATGAAACCTGTCACTTTAGTATCTCTACAATTGTAATTTACGTTTATTTTCACTAGCTTTAAATATTTATGCTTTCCAAAATATGTGCCTTGCCTCAACTGTAAAGATAAAATCGGCGATGCTTTACATATGGGATAATAC
This sequence comes from Solanum raphanifolium, assembly GCA_036250405.1. Classification (NCBI taxonomy): domain Eukaryota; kingdom Viridiplantae; phylum Streptophyta; class Magnoliopsida; order Solanales; family Solanaceae; genus Solanum; species Solanum raphanifolium. Next base: position 31,611 of record JAJOOE010013121.1, on the reverse strand, counting down.
TAACCCCTTTTCCTCTTTCATTTCTGCCTTTCCCTTCTGTTGTATAGTGTGTTAGGTCTTGATCTTCCGAAATAATCATGCCAGGTGAATAATCTGATTTGTATCGAGAAGTTCTCTAATTTTCCACAACTTGGGCGGTTCACTCTTCGCAGTGAAGGTAAAGAACCATTTTGCCTTGTGAGCTTGTCATGCTTTAATTTATACACTACCTTGTTGTTTGGTGAATTTGACGCGTATAATCTGTGATCTCCTCATTGATCTTGGTAAAAAGGAGATATGCTGAGATATATCGCCCATAATTATTGCACTTACGCACCATATAACCAAAGGAAGGGAAATAGTTACCTTAAGTTTCTCAGAGATCTGATAATCAGAATGGAGTGACGTGAATTTGTAGGTGGGGTTTAGCGGTTGTGCCTCTAAAATAAATCAATTATCACTTCAGGAGTATTTCAGTCCTCTGTTCTCTGGCGAGAGATTCTCGATTGGCTCCTTCTACCGGTCTGGCCCAAACGCATGACAGTGACTGTTTGTCGGGTATCATAAATCTGCTCTACTCTAAGCTCGCTGACTGATTTCCTACTTCTTTGAGCCCCACTAGCTAAGCGGTAATGATACTATTGTGGCCCAGCATTTACACATAGTGGAACTCTCCTCAAAATCTGCTATCTAAGATTATCCTGTCCCTAAGTTAATCCTCATTCGTGGCCACGATGAGGATCACTGTAAACGAAAGAACATATTACTTTCTCCCTGTGTTTGAAGTGTTATGTTTTCATACACTATAATACTATACTCGGTCCAAATTGTATTTATAGCTCAAATGAAAATTAGTTGCAGTAAAGGAACTCATTTTGTTGCTGAAAACACTATTATAGAGGATTAGTTTTTCAGAGATAAAACTTCCACAAGACAAAAATACTACTGTTAAGCTTTTATATCGTTCAGAGTATCCAGATATTCCCAAAAAAGACCATATACACAAGTGATTTTAAATCATGTACTATAATCTATGTATAACTTTGTCCGCGAACCAAACAACCCCTAACTTTATACGTGAAAAGGGGTACAGACTATAGAGGGGAGAGAGATGGAAAGACAGACAGACAGACTAGACTCATCAAGATACCATAGGTAAATGAAGTGTATGGTACATAAAACTGTCCGCGCTAGGATATCTGAATGTTAACAGCATTTATTGTTAATCTGTTCAAAGCAGTGATAGCACAGTCTCTGTAATTTGTAGTTTCTGTGTTCCTAAACTAGTTACATTCCGTTTCAGGAAGAAAGGAGTTATACTTCGAAGTTCAAACACACTGGAAAGCCACCTTGCCTGAAGGTAAAAAAATACTTTTATCAGTTGTGGATCCGATTGGACAACTTTGGGTACGGATGTGAACATGTCTGCTCAAGCCACTTTATCATTCCATTCAGAGGAGTAATAATTTATCCCTGACATAGCTAGGTGGGATAGTAGTAGTCAAGTGGATGAAGGGTATACCAACTCTATAATATAACAAGAGATAATCAACATGTATTTGTCTACTTCTGGGATCACCACTCAGCCCATCAATCTCCCTTGATAATTTTTGCTGGTAGTGGTTTTCCAGGTTTTCAATACAATTCAGAAATAAATAACTATCTCATGAGTCTAACAGTCACCAAGTATATTCTACTTAGATCTTAAGACAGACATAAAGTTCAAATATCAATTGCCAAATCTTCTCATTTTGTTCCTTTCCCAGTTTTTGGTTTCGGTTTTACGCTTTGGTCCACTTCCAGAGCTACCAACTATGCCATCAGTGTTGAAGCAAGCAACTGCTCTCTGTAAATAAAAATATTTTATAAATGAGCACTCCTCCCCTGAACATTTGCTTCATGATCTATAAGGCTAGATCAAACTGTATATATATTGCAAACAGCAAGGTATGTGTTTTACCTCAATGCTTGCTTTTTGACCTTGTAAATTGCCTATTCAAAACAACATGAGATGTGACTCAACATGTATAATTTTCAAGAAAAAGAAGAAGTCAATTATAGTCGGAATTTTCTCACCAGAGCATTTAGGCAACATTTTCTCACTAGAGCCAGTATCCATTCTGGTTTGCATACTAGGATGAGACTTATTTTTGGACATGATGATCTCGTAAAGCATTCCTGCATCAGTTTCTTCAATATCTTTAAGGTGTTAGAGTTCTTTTGCACATAATATACCTTTAAGCATTGAGAGAGAGAAAAACCAGTGATTCAACATACCCAAGAGTGATTCAATCGCGGCTTGAGCAGCTACTTGCTTTGCCATTTGCTTGCTCCCAGCTAACTCACCTTTGTAAGTTTTGCCTCCCAACACCAAGTGACAAATATAAACTGAGCTTGGCCCTTCTGTATATCTAGTGTTATATATAGGCCTATCCAGATTCCTCTTGACAGCAAATTCATAGAGAATGGATTTGCACAACATGGGTTCCTACAACACACAAAAACAAAAGTTCAAATAAGTATTTTGAGCAAACGAACATCTAGCTATTTAGGAAGAAGCAACAAGTGAATATCACCTTGTAAATAAGTGAAATATCTCTAGCATCAATTTTGTTGTGAATGCATTCATAAGCTATTTTTGCTACTGCCTGCTCTGCTTCTTTCTTCGTGGGATATGTTGACTTGGATTCATATTCAGATCCATCAACCAAAACCTTTGCTCTGAACTTTGGGGCATGTGGAAAACCTTCATTAACTGTTTGATAAATTGGAAGTTGTTTGACATTTTTTTGTGCGTACTCTTGCAGTTGATTCTTGTACATTACTTGTGCCGGAGGAACTGCAAATAAATTATACCATAAATAATATTAGTTGAAAGCATCAAAATACATTAAAACATGAATTAATCAAGAAAATAATGGTGAGTGAGAAGAAAGTTGAAATGAGAGACGCATACTGGAAGTAAATTTGGGGAACTCCATATTTGCTGAAGATGCATTTCTTTGAGAAACTAAAAATGGAGTTTTGAAGAGTATTAGCCCTTTATCATGGCTTTGTACAACACTTACTTTGCATGAGAACTGTGAAGGAGAATCATTTTGTACAATAACACTACCTTTTTTCCTTTTTCCTTATTCTTTGAGAAACTAAAAATGAACTTTTGAAGAGTATTAGCCCTTTATCATGGCTTTGTACAACACTTACTTTGCATGAGAACTGTGAGGGAGAATCATTCTGTACAATAACACTATTTTTTTTTATTTTTTTCCTTAACGTACATTTAATAGCAGGTAAATGTTTTATTTGCAAAACTACATATTCCATATTTTAAAGAATTTTATATACAAATATAATTTGAATGATCAGATAGTATAAAAAATATTTATATTGATGGTGTACAAAAAAAATTCAATGAATAAATGTGCTTTACACCCGCAAGGGCAGATTGAGTGGTAGAGAAGTGGATCTCCCATGTGGGAGACCTAGTATATCCATCCTTGTCGATGGCTTGCAGTTTGTATCTCATTTGTAGTTTGCGAGTTGTTACATAGTAATTAGGTTACCACAAAGTACTCACTAAAAAAGAGTGCTCGTCCGAAGAGTAGATGTTGTTGGTTTACTTGAGAGTTCCAAAAAAAAATGTGTTTTATTATAATGGCAAATTCTAGAATGGAATCAGCTTCCTTTTGCATTTTTTCCCCATTTCTCAGCCGTAATTGTACACTTGTACTCCTATTTTAGAAAAAGAGTTCAATATTCAAGCATTTGATTGTCACAATATCCAAAAATACACCAATAGTTCAAACACAATACATTTTTTTAATTAAAGGGAAGGTTAAATGTATATCGTATATATCACAAAAATTAAAATAAATTATTACTAATAATTGCGAAACTAAAATTATTATCCTTAAATAATTCACTAAAGAGGAATATAAAATAAATAAGATTAGAATAACACTTTTGGTTAAAGGAAGAGTGTCGTGCAGCGTCGTGCTTACAATATCTTTTTCCCTATTTTATAACTAAGAAGAGTGTTGAACATGCAAAGACGATGACGACAACAATAAACAACACGCCTAGTGATAGCTCACTTAATGGGTAGAGTACTCTGAACAGACCTTATCACTATCTCGTGAAGATAAAGATGTTGTTTTCGAAAAATACTTGGCTCGAAAGTATCAAATCCAAACACAAAAGAAGAAAACAATATAGAAAAGTTGTTAGCAGTATATAAAAAATACTATAACATCCAATTCAAACAAAGCTGAGTCAAATCTTGCAAAGTGAATTCATGATCCCACGAAACTTGACAAGTATCATGTATATTTCTATCAAGATATTAAGACACACTTAAATTTCAAGTATCAGTTGTCAAATCTTCTCTTTTTGTTCCTTCCTTCGTTGTTGGTGTTGGCGTTACGCTTCTGTCCACTTGAACTTTCAAATAGGCTCTTAGTTGGAATTTGTCTCATCTTCACTATTTTATTTATGACTTGTATTATTTATAATATGTTGTTGTTGTTATAGTAGTAGTATGGTATGTGCATGGGGTGGGAATGTGGAATGGGGCAATGAAAATTAGGTGTAATGGGAGTCAACATATTATATATATACACATAAATTAAAAACTTATGTTCTTGCTTAATTCATGTTATTAATGCTTTTTTGTGTATTGAGTCAATTATTATTGAATAATCAATTTCGTTTCAATTGCTACGATATGCAAAAATCAATTACAAGAGTACACACAAAAAGCTGGGAAAAGGCTCCCAATTTACCAATCTTTTAATGAGTGTTTTGAAAACTTCCCGAAGTATAGAGCTAAAGTATTGGTGGATGGTGTTGAATACAAATCCAAGTCGACACATTCAACAAAAAATCAAGATGAGCAGGAAGTTGCAAAAGTTGCTTGTGAATCCATTATTCATCAAGAAATTAAAGTTGAAACTTTTCAGTTTCTTTACGAGGTAATCACTTTACACTTTTTGCACCTTTCGAATAGTTCGCTAAAGATTCATTTTTGCTCAAAAGTTTACTATTTTTTTTTTGTGTTTTTTAAAGGACCCTACGTTGTGCAAATATATTCTAAATGAATTTGCCATCAAGAAAAAAATGAAACCTAAATATAATATGAGATGTCATGCAAAAGGGCAAAGTTCAGTTTTTATTTGCCACCTTGCTTTTAATGGTAAAACATATATAGGTAAAGAAACTGGTAATAAGAAAATGGTTGAGCATTTAACTGCTCGAACGCGATCGAATAGCTATTAGGTATGTTTATTTATTGTTTTATTTTATCTCAATGCAAATGAATATATATTATGTGCAAAAGAACGTTAGTCTAACCCTTAAAAAATCTCAAAGAAATGAATGCGTGTAATCTTTCACCAATAATCATGTTCAAAGTTAACTCTGATGATCATTTGCCTAAATGCTCAAGTGAGAATTGAGATAATCGCGATTATAATTGATTATTTTTCAAAAATTACATATACTTGTTGAGTCACATCTCATGAATGTTGTTTTGAATAGGTAATTTAGTCTCCTGACAACAATGTCAAATAGTGGCAATATTAAAAAAATACACAAAATGCATGCATAGTTCAAATACAATATATATATATATTTTATTTTTTTTATTTTTTATTTTTTTTATTTTTTATTTTTTTTATTTTTTTTTATTTTTTTTTTATTTTTTTTTACCTAAAAGGGAGGTTAAATGTATTTGGTCAAATATCACAAAAATTATTGCGAAATTAAAATTATTATCCTTAAATAATTAACTAAAGAGGAATATAAAATAAATAAGATTACAATAACACTCTTGATTAAAGGAGGAGCTTTGTGCAGCGCTGTCCGTACAATTTTTTTCCATTTTATAACTACGAAGAGTGTTGAACATGCAAAGACGATGACAACAACAAGAACAAGTTAACAACATATCCAGTGAAATCCCACTAAGTGGGGTTTGCGATGAGTAGAGTGTAAACAAACCTTATCACTATCTCGTGAAGATAGAGAAGTTGTTTACGAAAAACACTTGGCTCGAGTGTAGAAAATCCAAATATAAAGAAGAGAACAATAAATAAATTTTTTTGGCTGTATATCAAAATACTGTAACATCCAATTCAAACAAAGTTGAGTCAAATCTTGCAAAGTGAGTTCACAATCCCACTAAACTTGACAAGTATCATGTATGTTTCTATCAAGATACTAAGAGAAACATTTAACTTCCAAGTATGAGTTGTCAAATCTTCTCATTTTGTTCCTTCCTTCCACTTGAACTTTCACCTTGTAAATTTTCTATTCAAAACAACATGCATAAGATGTGACTCAACAAGTATATATAACTTTCGAAAAATGATCAATTATAAACACGATTATCTCAATTCTCAACTGAGCATTTAGGCAAATAATCATCAAAGTTAACTTTGGACATGATTATTGGTGAAAATGTATCTACATTCGTTTCTTTGAGATTTTCAAAAGGTTAGACAAACGTTCGTGTGCACATAATATATAGTCATATAAGCATTGAGATAAAATAACACAATCAATAAATATTTACCCAATAACGATTCGATGGCGGTTCGAGCAGCTAAATGCTCTGCCACTTTCTTGTTTCCATCTTCTTCACCTATATAATTTTTACCACCAAAAGAAAGGTGGCAAATAAAAACTGAACTTTGGCCTTTCGCCTGAGATCTCGTATTATATGTAGGCTTCATTTTCTTCTTGATGGCAAATTCATTTAGAATAGTTTTGCACAAGGTAGGGTCCTTTTAAAAAACAAAACACAAAAAGTAGTAAAATTTGAGCAAAAATGAATTTTCAATGCACTATTCAGAAAGGTGTAAGCAAGTATAGAGTGAGTACCTCGTAAAGAAACGTAAAAGATTCAACTCCAGTTTCTTCGTCAAAAATGGATTCACAAGCAATTTTTGCAACTTCCTGCTCAACTTGCTTTTTTGTTGAATGTGTCAACTTGGATGTGTATTCAACACCATCCACCAAGACTTTAACTCTATGCTTTGGGAAGTTTTCAGAACCTTCATTAAAAGATTGGTAAATTGGGAGTCTTTTCCCAGCTTTTTGTGTGTACTCTTGTAGTTGATTTTTGTATATCGTAGCAACGGAAAAGAAATTGACTATATTATTATACTATAATAATTGACTCTATACACAAAAAAACACTAAAAACATGAATTAAGTAAGCAAATAAGATTTCAATTTTATTAGTATATATTATATGTTGCCTCCCATTACACCTAATTTTCATAGCCTCACACATTTCCACCACATATCATCTTACGACTGATCTTGACAATTTTTCCATCCACTCGGAATACCAAGGTCCTAGAAAAGTAACATTAGGTAATGATTCCAAGCTGCCTATCTCTCACATAGGTCAAGGCTCACTTTCTACTCTTAATAAAATATTTACTCTAGATAATATTCTACATGTTCCTACTGTCACTCAAAATTTACTATATATTAGTTCTTTTACTGCATCTAATCAAGTTTCAGTTGAATTTTTTCGAGAGAAATTCTTTATAAAGGGCAAAAAATTGATGATTTGTACCCCCTTACAGTGTTGAAATCATCTTTTTCTCCTGCTTCATATGCTGCATCCTTTAGTGTTTGACATGCACGACTAGCTCATGTATCCTATCTTATCGTTCGTAAAGCTTTGCCTTCAAGTGTCTTCGTGTCGTCTACTAGTTTATCTCCTAAATTATACTCTACATGTGATGTTAGCAGCTAGCAGGAGCCATAAAGTCCCCTTTAGTGGGTTTGGTTTTAGGGGCACATGGCCTCTAGATTTAATTTGTTCAGACGTTTGGAGTCATGCCCAGTTGTTTCTAATGATGGCTATCGTTATCATGTTATCTTCTTTGATCACTTTAGCAAATATTCTTGGATCTACTTTCTTAAATTTAAATATGATGTTCTATTCATTTTTATTTAATTTTGTATAATTGTGAAAAAGTTCTTTGGTCCCCCAATAAAAGTAACCGATCGTGCTTTGTTGAATTATGCTAATGTTCCTAAAAAAATTGGATCAATGCTTTTGACACTGATGTTTTTACAATCAACAGATTACCCATTTCACAATTGAATAATTTATCTCCTTTTAGTATTTTGTTCAAAACAGATCTAGATTATTCTTGTTTGCGAATTTTTGATTGTCTTTGCTTTTCATGGCTTCGTCCTTACACAAAAGATAAGTAATCTCCTCGCTCTAAAGCTTGTGTTTTTTTTTGTTACAACAAGATTCATAAGGGTTATAAGTATTTTGATCCTCTCACGTCTAAATAGTTCTGGTTGCATTAGCTCTCTGATAACTAAGTTGCAATCACAATTTGTAGTCAAAGATCTAGGAAATTTTTCATATTTTTTGGACATTGAAGCAACCTGGACACCCCGCGGCTTGCATTTGTGCCAGTAGAAGTACGTCTCAGACTTACTTAAACGTGCTCAAATTGAGCCCCGCAGCTCGGTGGCTACTCCAGCTTCATCTTCAAGCAAATTATCCTCCTCTTATGGTTAACCCTTTCATGATCGGACCTTGTTTCGAAGTAATATGACATCGCCTATTTAGTTAACAAAGTATCACTGTTCATGCATTTACCATTGGATTCTTACTTGATGGTAGTGAAATGAATACTTCGATATATCAAAGTCACTCTTTCATATGGTGTTTTCTTTACCCGACAATGCTCACTGGTTTTACATGGTTATAGAGATGTTGATTGGAGTGGTTCTCTTGATGATCGCAAATCCACTATTTATTTTGCCATCTATCTTGATTTTAATTTGATTTCTTGGGCATCTAGAAAGCAAAAGATCGAGTCTCGCTCAAGTACTGAATTAGAGTATAGAGCACTTGCATGTGCTACCTCTGAACTCATGTGGCTGGAAATATTCCTTAAAGAGATTGGTGCAAGCTTGCTTCGCCCGCACCTAGTCTTTGGTGTGACAATCTTACTGCCACCTATTTGACTGCAAATTCAATCTTCCACTTACGCACAAAGCACATAGAAATAAATTTTGATTTTGTCTTGAGAAGGTCCGAGGCAAGGCTCTTATAGTTAAGTATATCAGCTCTCATAAGCAGATAGTTGATATCCTCGCTAAAGCTCTATCAAAACACGTTATCAGATGCTGAGAAGCAAGTTGATAGTGTTCTCACATTTTGCTCAACTTGAGAGGGCATATAAAGGATAATTGTACTTTGACTCTAACTAGGATAGATAACTTAAAGTATTTTATATCTAAGTATCCTTTCTCTTTGTATATTCTAGTAGTGTTAGGAGACATGACTCCTCAGGAACCTCTTGTATTAATATTGATTTTTATCATCAATGAAATAGAGATGATAAGTTTCTTTCAATTTTAAGAAAACAGTATTGTTTTTGAAAAATCAATATGTTTTGGTCAATTTATCTATGTATCACAAAAAAAAAAATCATATTTTAAAAAGAATGATTTCAATTTTGAGCTTCAAATTCTATAACCAACACCTACTAATTTGGATTATGTGATTTGGTGTCGTTTGCAATTCATTCTCATATTTAATAGAGTCAACAAATAATTCATTTTATCAGATTCAATTAATTTTGCATTTGAGTCTCATTTAATTGTTAGATACATCATTTTATTAAGTTCATTTATTTTTCCAAAGTATTATCGATCTTTTTTCTCTCATTTTTGAATTGATGCAATCAATTATATCTATGTATCAAACAAAATTATTTTTGTATATATCAAAAAGAATAATACATTTATTATCAAACTGTATTTTCTTTGATTGACATCTATTGATATGATCAATTTATTTATGTATCACAAAAAAAGTTTTATTTATATGTCAAAAAAATGCTATAACTATCTCTAGACTCTTCAATTAATTAAAAAATAATGATATAACTATTACCAGAAAAAATAAATATGTGTATTATTTTAGAGATGATATGATATTCAAACAATATATCAATGTGTTTTTCATTTGAGTATCACAAAAAAAAGTATGTATGTATCACTGTATTTCTTTAAGGATGATACAATATGTATTTGTATATGTATATTTAAGTTTCAAAGCTAATATGTGTAATTATGTGCGAGATTGTGAGAGGCAGGAGAGTGACAAGTGAGATTTGAATCATGTGTATGTGTATTTCAATTTCAATTTAGATACATGTTATATCAAAGATACAATCTGCTCACCGTTCTTCTATATTTTTCTCGATATCACTTATCTCTCATCTTTAACTCCCTCAATCTTGCTCGCATTTGTTCTCTCTAAAACAATCGCTATGAATTATAATTAGACACATTATATCTATTATATTATGTATAACTATGGTCTAAACAATAGATTTATGAAAGATCCTCAAAATTTACCATCATCACATAAAAAACAATTCATTCATAGGTGTTTGTGTGCATTCAAGAACACATAGGTTTTAAATTACATTCAAATTCTTTTACTGACTATTTTAAAAGAGGATATATTTATCAAAACAAAATACTACCAAATTTATAAAAAGTTTATATGAAGTAAGTATTAAATTAATTGAAAACACAACTACGATAATCAAATAGATAAAAAATACATGTCATGTAATGAATATGTGCACCTTTATTCTCCATAGCAATGTTTGACTCGTGACAGAGTAGACTGAGTTTTTCTCTCCTTTAGCTTGTAACGGCGGATATCTTATAAAAAATGTATGTGTTAAGTCAAGAGAGAAAACCTAAATTGTATTTATATGTGTATAAGCGTTAACCTAGTGAGTCTGATCCCTGTTATAGGCTTATTAGTCTCTAGCAAGCCTATATTATTGCCAGTCCTCGCCTATCCGTGAAATAATACAAGCTCATTATGGAATCCAACATATACTCTGTGATATGTGTCTTGTCCGTCAAATATTAAAATTTTGCCCATTTTAAAAAATATTTTAAAAAAATAAATTAATGTTAAGTTCACATTAATAAAATAATGAAAAAATTATGCAGAATATCAAACATTTAGCCTATATTAGGTAATATAGCTACGGTTTAAGAAAATTGTAATTCGCTGCTACAATTTCTCCAATTCTTGCTATTCGTCTGATTTGTATAATTTGTCTGATCTGTATAAATACAAAATTGTATCATTCGGTTCCTGATTGTATAAATCCAGAATTTTGTATATGCTTATTCTAGCTATTTGTACATGATTTATGAAAAAATCATAATAAATTACCCTGTTTGTATATATTGGCAAGAGAAATATATAAATGGAGTTCTTAAAAATTCCTAAATGTATAAATACTAAATTTGTATATACTTACCATATTTGTATATTCACAAGCGAAATATACAAACCGCAGTCTCTATAGCAAACGAAACTATATCTATGAAACGCAATTATCGAAACTATAGCTATAGAACCTTATTATGTCTATTATGTTTGTTATTTCTAAAAATTTCTTTAAAATGATCCCAATTGCAAAAAAAAAAAGGGAGAGAAATACATGCACTTGTAATAGCCTTACAATCACAGAGAAGATTAAATCAAATAAAAAAAAATAAGAATTCTATTTGAGTAGTATTTTTTCTATCAAAAACATCCAGATTCAATAAATTATTTATAAAAAATAACGGATGTTCGATGGAAAATTTATTGAAAATTGACCCGTCTATACTTTTTCAAATGAATTTTAACATCTGTAATATTTTTGGGGAATTTCCAACAGACTTTCTATTGATTTTGTTAAAAATATTGGTCAAAAATTTGAATTTTTGAATAATAAGACAAATATGGATACTTTATATCAGTACGAAATTGAATAATACAAGAAATATTTGACTTATATAAAAATGTTTTTTTTTTTGCTTAATATATAAAAATGTTAATTTCATCTAAGAATTATTTATTAAAAATAAAATCACGAATTTAACTAAATGTATCTCATTTAAAGGCTCGTAGATATAAAAAAATGTTACTCTCCTTTTGAATTATTCTCTTTACCTTGATGCTTGAGAGTTATGTATCGTGATCATCATAAAACTTCCACTATAATGTTTTGTTTTTTTATTTAAATTTTTAACAAAAATGTCATTAATAGCTATAAAATTATATTTAAAAAATAAAAAGGCTTCACAATTAAATAAAAAATGAACAGTCAAACAATTCGGGGGTATTGGGGGGATAGGGGGAGGGTATTTCAATACATGGCTCATTAATTTGTGACTCATCCAATATGATTACATACATATTAAATAAAAATAGTAATTTCTTCATTTCAATTTATACAATACTAATACTTATCCGTGCTTCACGCGAAATTAAATATATCTTTTGAATAATAATCATTAATTGACTAATTTTAATAAGCAATAAATAAAAAGAAAACAATACAAATCAAGTCCGATCTCGATATTGTCTTTTCAAAAAATTGCTAAAAAGATATTTTCAAAATTGTAATTTCCGCTTAACATTGCTAACAAAAAGAAGAAAATCATAAAAAGTTTCAGTAAATTGATTATCGTAATTTCTTATTAAATTCAATTAATTTTTGGAACTGACTAAAAAAGGAAACTAAGTCATATAAATGAGGACAGTGGAAATAGTATTTTACCAAAATTGAAAGGGTTCTAATATTTTCACTTGCCTAATAGACCGAGTCCAGCGATCGTCAAAAAAAAAAAAAGTAGAACAAAAACTATAGAACCAAGTCAAATTTCTCACTTAAAAGTGGGATATATCATTTTTTTAATTTTTCGTTTGATATTTATATTGAAATCCGACTAATCTAGATTTGTACCGTATAAAACCTCATATCCAACTCTTGAATGTAAGATCAATAATTAAGGAAGTTGCATTACATCCTTTTGGTGGTTAGAAGGATATATTTACTTTATCGTTTTACTTGGATTTTTCAATTTATTGGAGTAAGATCGACCGACACATATTTTATTGATTATTAAAAACATCTTTAACTTTGTTACTTTTAATAAATAGAAAACCTTTTAAAATATTACAATGAGCTCCATTCTTCTAAACTGCATAAACTCAAAAATCGATATATATTAAAGTTAATATATTTGCTCATTAATTCATGACTAAAAGCTTTTATGTTTCTTTTTTTTTACATGCACTATTATTTCATTTAATTCTATGTCAACTCAACCGGAGTATTAAATTTTTTTCTAATCATATTTTGGAAAAGAAAAAAAAACTAAAACTATTTTCTTGTCAGTCTAATTTAAATATAGTATTCGTGGACCGGGCCGAAGTCAGAAGTCAGCCCATTTTTGTACAAATTTTATCTTTCTTGTAGGGTTAGAAGAAAATATAAGAGGAGTTCATGGTACAAACAAGCGGCAGGTACAGAAACCCTAGTGGGCAAAGGTGCTTTTCGATAGAAGGATCAGGTGTCATGGAACACGATAATTTCTTGTTTTGCCCAAAATGATGATTTGGAGAAAGATTCGATGAGTCCCCTATTAAAGATGTGGATATCAATGCTTTCTGGTTATGTATAGAATATCAGAAACCCTAGTGAGGATGAAGACACAAAAGCAATATGATAGGTACTGTAAAAACTGTTTTTGCATTATTGGATCTGTTTAAAACTACTTCATTCCGAATTGCTTAATGCAATAGTATGAAAAGATTGCTCCCATGTGTTGTGGGTTGCCGAGTTATACACATCATCTGATGTAGGGTTTTGTCTTAATCTTTGTAGGTTGGTGTATTATCTGCTTGTGGCCATACCAGCTTGATTGACAAAGGCATGGAACACTTTTACTCAATGGCTCGAGATTATGGAGTAGTTAAAATATCAGGCATTATACTTGCATAATTGACCTTCTGGGTCGAGTTGGGAGCCTGGATGATGCTCAAAATCTAATGAAGGATATGCCTTGTGAACCAGATGCTGCAACCTGGGCTGCTCTCCTAGGGGAAAGTAGGATTCAAGGAAACACCGAATTAGGAGAAAAGGTTGCTGAAATGATTTTCAGATTAGAGCCTTGGAATGCCGGGATGTATGTCCTTCTCTCAAATTTATATGGTGCCTCTGGCAGATAGCGTGACGTTAGCAAGATGAAAAATAAAAATGAGGACCACGTGTAAGGAAAATGCCTGGTTACAGCTGAGTTGAAGTGCAAAATCAGATACATCATTTTTGCGGCATGAGAAAAATCATACTCACATGTATTGGATGACTAGACAATCATCAAACTCACTTGTAGTTGGTACTGGTATCCTTCTGAGTTTTGAGAGCAAAAGGTAAGAAAATTTACTTCATCCTTGATTCATCTTCCTATGATCAATATTTCATGTGAGATTCACTTAAGATATTTATTGTTAATCTGTTCAAAGCAGTGATAACATAACACAGTCTCTGTAATTTGTAGTTTCTGTGTTCCTAAACTAGTTACATCCCATTTCAGGAAGAAAGGAGCTATACTTTGAAGTTCAAACACACTGAACAGAATGGTCGAAAGCCACCTTGCCTGAAGGTAAAAAATACTTAATTGCTAACCAGTTACCTATTTAAGGGAATACTATCCTCTCTCAAACATGGAATGGTGTTGCATTTGGGGTGTGTTGCTAACATATGTTTTTCATTTTTTCCATGTTTGGTCAAAAGTAGTACTCTAATGAACAAAAAGCTAATGAAAAAATACATCCGCTGTTAGCAAGGTTTTTGATTAATCACATATACGAGACTCATATTTTTCTTTTGCTTTATTTTGGTCCAACATGTGAGGAACTGAAGTTGGCAAGTCATAGATAAAATGATCTAATGAGACATTCCTTTCTTATTACAGAATAATAGAAGTCATGCAGTTTCAGTACTTGATTTGAGGAAAATTACTGATGGTTTTTTGAGGTAAAAAAAATACTCTTATCAATTGTGTATCCGATTGGAAAACTTTGGGTACAGATGTGAATATGTCTGCTCAAGCCACTTTATCATTCCATTCAGTTTGTATCTCGTAGTTTGCATGTTGTTATACAGTAATTAGGTTATCACAAAGTACTCACTACAAACTCAAAAAAACAATGTTTTATTATAATGGCAAGTTCTAAAATGGAATCAACTTGCTTTTGCATTTTTTCCCATTTCGCAGCCGTAGTTGTACAGTTGTACTCCAATTTTAGAAAACGATTACAATATTCGAGCATTTGATAGTAACAATATCCAAAAAAAAAAAAAAAAAATACCAAATGCATGCATAGTTCAAACACCATATATATTTTAACCTAAAGGAAGGTTAAATGTATTTTGTCAACTATCGCAAAAATTAAAATAAATTATTACTAATAATTGTGAAACTAAAATTATTATCCTTAAATAATTAATTAAAGAGGAATATAAAATAAATAAGATTAGAATAACACTTTTAGTTAAAGGAGGAGCGTCGTGCTTACAATTTTTTTTTCCATTTTATACTTAAGAAGAGTGTTGAACATGCGAAGACTATGACAATAACAAGTAAACAACATACCTAGTGAAATCCCACCAAGTGGGATTTGGGATGGGTCTACTTTAAATAGACCTTATCACTATCTCGTGAAGATAGAGAGGTTGTTTCAAAAATCACTCAGCTTGAGTTTATTAAATCCAAACACAAAAGAAGAGAACATGTATAGAAAAGTTATAAGCAGTATATAAAAAATAATATAACATCTAATTCAAAAAAAGCTGAGTCAAATCTTGCAAAGTGAGTTCATGATCCTCTAAACTTGACAAGTATCATGTGTATAAGACAAACATTTAAATTTCAAGTATTAGTTGCCAAATTTTCTCTTTTTGTTCCTTCCTTTGTTGTTGGGGTTATAGCGTTACGCTTTTGTCTGCTTGAACTATCAAATAGGCTCTTGGTTGAAATTTTTCTCATCTTTACTTTTTAATTCTTGCTTGAATTATTTATAATTTGTTGTTGTTATTGTAGTACTATGGTATGTGCATGAGGTGAGAATGTGAAATGGGGTTATGAAAATTAGGTGTGATGAGAGTCAACATATAATATATAAATACATAAACTTAAAATCTTATTTGTTCGCTTAATTTTGTTTTTTTGTGGGTATTGAGTTCATTATTATAGTATAATCAATTTCTTTTCAGTTGCTATGATATACAAAAATCAACTATAAGAGTACACAAAAAAGTAAGGAAAAAGGCTTCCAATTTACCAATCTTTTAACGAGGGTTCTAAAAATTTGCCAAAACATAGAGCTAAAGTGTTGATGGATGGTGTTGAATATAAATCTAAGTTGACCCATTCAACGAAGAAGCAAGTTGAGCAAGAAGTTGCAAATGTTGCTTATGAATCCATTATTCATCAAGAAACTGAAGTTGAAACTTCTCAATTTCTTTACGAGGTACTCACTCTACACTTGTTACACATTTCTGAATAGTGCACTAAAGATTCATTTTTGCTCAAAATTTTACTATTTTTTTGTGTATGTTTTTTTAAAAGAACCCTACGTTGTGCAAATTTATTCTAAATGAATTTGTATTCATGAAAAAAATGAAGCTTAAATATAATATGAGATGTCATGCGAAATGGCAAAGTTTAGTTTTTATTTGTCACTTTGCTTTTGGTGGTACAACATATATAGGTGAAGAAGTTGGAAAAAAGAAAAAAGTTGAGCATTTAGCTGCTCGAACTGTGATCGAATCGCTATCGGTTAAGTTATTTATTATTTTATTTATCTCAATGCTTAATGAATATATATTACGTGCAAAAGAACGTTAGTCTAACCCCTTAAAAATCTCAAAGAAATGTATGCAACTACTCTTTCAAATAATCATATCCAACGTTTACTCTGATGATCATTTGCCTAAATGCATATGTGAAAATTGAGATAATCGCGATTATAATTGATTGGTTTTCAAAAATTACATATATTTGTTGAGTAACATCTCATGTATGTTGTTTTGAATAGGTAATTTATCCGCTTGTCAACAATTGTCTATTCAAAACAACATGCATGAGATGTGACTCAACAAGTATATATAATTTTTGAAAATTAACCAATTATAATCGCGATTATCTCAATTCTCATCTAAGCATTTAGAAAAATAATCACCAGTGTTAACTTTGGACATGACTATTGGTGAAAGAGTATGGGTAGACAAACGTTCTTTTGCACATAATAAATATTCATATTAGCATTGAGATTAGACAAAACAGTCAATAAACTTATACCTAATAGGGATTCGATGACGTTTCGAGTAGCTAAATTCTGCCAATTTTTTGTTCCCAGCTTCTTCACCTATATAAGTTTTACCACAAAAAGCAAGATCTCATATTATATGTAGACTTCATTTTCTTCTTGATGGCAAATTCATTTAGAATAGATTTGCACAAAGTAGGGTTCTTTTAAAAAAATTAAACACAAAAAAAGTAGTAAAATTTGAGCAAAAATGAATTTTTAGCTGATTATTCAGAAAGGTGTAAACAAGTATAGAGTGAGTATCTCATAAAGAAACGGAAAAGATTCAACTTCAATTTCTTCATGAAAAATGGATTCACAAGCAATTTTTGTAACTTCCTGCTCAATTTGCTTTTTTGTTGAATGTGTCAACTTGAATTTGTATTCAACACCATCCACCAAAACTTTAGCTCTATGCTTTGGGAAGTTTTGAGAACCTTCATTAAAAGATTGGTAAATTGGGAGCCTTTTCCCAACTTTTTGTGTGTACTCTTGTAGTTAATTTTTGTATATCGTAGAAACTGAAAAAGAAATTGACTATATTATTATACTATAATAACGGACTCAATACACAAAAAAAAAATATTAAACACATGACTTAAGTAAGTAAATAAGATTTCAATTTTATATGTATATATATTATATGTTGACTCTCATTACACCTAATTTTCATATCCCCGCTCAACATTCCCACCCCATGCACATACCATACTACTACTATAACAACACACATATATTATAAATAATTCAAGTCAGAATTAGAAAGTAAAGATGAGACAAATTCCAACTAAAAGCCTATTTGACATTGTTGTTAGGAGGCTAAAAATACTTATTTTTATAAAAGATAAATGTACTTTGATTCTAACTAGAATAGATAATTAAAAGTATTATATATTTATGAATCATTTCTCTTTGTGTATTCTAGTATTATTAGGAGACTTGGCTCATCAAGAACTTCTTGTACAAGTATTGATTTTTATCTTCAATGAGAAACAGAGAAGAAAAGTTCCTTTCATGGTCTTGGAGCCCTAGTTGTTTGAGCAACCTTTCAAGTAGGATTTTATTTTTTGTTCTTCGTCTATAAAGCAAAAAAAAAACGATCACTTGAACCAGCAATAGATGACTCTATATATTCCCCAAGCACTCCAGCTACTGCTTCAACCACTCCAATGGCAACTTATTCCCTAACATCTAACCTTGCTCAACATTGACCTTGAAGCTCATGTCATCAAATTTCTTGCAATAAAATACACAATTTCTTTCAATAATTTGTGGGTGTGGTCTTAATCACCATATTAATGGTATGAACCTATTCCTAATAAACTTATATCAGATAATCAGTTGAATCCAGCCTATAAAGCTTGAATACGCTAAGACCAACTTGTTTTTAGTTGGACCGTTGCTTCAGTATCGGAAAATGTGCTACCACAATTAGTTAGCGGTGAAACAGCCCATGCAACATGGAACAACGAGTTGCAGCCTATGCATCCCGATCCAAACCATGAATCCGTGAGCTCAAAGAACAACTGCATACTCTGAATCGGGACAATGTGAACATTGAAAATTATGTCCAAAAGGCAAAAGAGATTACAAATAGGTATGACTGTTTTGCAACATCATGTCAATAACGAAGATCTTGTAGAATTTGTTCTTGTAGGTCTCGTTTCTGCATATTGTCCTTTCACCAGAGCACTTGAGGCATGTTAGATGTAACCTTTGATGATTTATATTGCATGTTGTTTTATGAACAAAGACAACTGAAAAGAGATGAAGTTTTTAATGTGATTTCTCTTTTAGCTTAATATAATCAAAGTTTTGTTCTCACCTCATGGGTCGTGGTAGTGATAGAGGTAAAGGAAGAAGTAGAAGTGGTCGTGGTCATGGTCGTTGTCGTTCTTCTAATCAAGAATATATACAATCTTCTCAGCACCACGACTTATAGAGTTTTACTCTGTTAACTCAATCTGGGGTCAATCTTCATACTCTAATATATTTGGGATTGTTTGTCATAATTGTGAAAGAAAGGGTCATATTTTATGTGTTTGCCCATCATCCAAAATCAACAATGGTAATAGGGTCTCCATCCGACCCTCCTAAAATTTAGATAGCACATCGACTTAGCCTACACAAAATTGGTTAATGGATAGTTGCACCATACATTGTATTATCACGACTTATCTTGACAATTTCTCCATTTATTAGGAACACCAAAGTCCTGGAGAAGTAACCTTAGATAATGGTTTCAAGTTGCCTATCTCTCACATAAGTCAAGTCTCACATTCTTCTTCTAAAAAAATATTTACTTTAAATAATATTCTACATGTTCTTACTTCCACTCAAAATTTACTGTATATTATGTAACACCCTGTGACTAGAAAGAAATTAAAAAGTGGAAATAGTCATTTTTGGAAAGAATATAAAATCTGGAAAATTTGTTAAGTTTGTTAAGTTGGATTTTTGGTCAACTTCAAATGACCATAACTTCTATCTCAGGATGAGTTAGGTGTGTTTCCAGATATTGTAGGAAAGATCTTGGAATAATCTTTCCAATGCCGCCGAGTTTGTGCATTTCCAAGTTTGTATGAGGGAGTTATTCCCATTGGAAGTTGGGTTGTTCAAATAAGAAAATGTCCAATCCAGATTTTTAAAGGGTAGTTTGGTCTTTTCCTTACCCAATTAATTTAATTCATTTTAGTGAAGTAATTAAGGGTCAAATCAGAATTTGGTCAGTTTAGAAAATTGGAAATTCACGCTAGGGTTTGGAGAAAAGAGAAAAGAGGAGAAATGAGAAGAAAAGCTCAAGATTCACCAAGATCATGCGATTTGGTTGTGGGTTTCGCCAAGGAATTAATCCTACAAGGTATGTGAGACTTTCATAATGTTGGGTTTGTTCACCCACGTGCCAAGCATGTTTGATTCAGCGTGAATTCATTCTAAAAATATTAGAATTTTGAGTGTCCTTGGTAGTTCTTGAATTGTTTTCGTTCTTGAACATGAGTTGAGATTAAGGAGTTTCTTGATATTAAAGTGTTGTTTCCTTGAGTATTTTGAGTTAGATTCTTGAGTATATGTTTTAGGTACCTGAATCTAAAGTGAATTTGAGAAAAGGAATCGAAAATAATCGATTTAGGATCAGAAAATGAGTTGAGATTTTCGTCAGACGCACCTGGAAGGGTCAGGCGCGTCGCGCCCCCATAGCGCCAGAGAGGCTGGGGTGGCGCGCCTGCAGTGCACCCAAAAGGAGTCCTAGAAAGTTGGGGCTGGCGCGGCTCCCTCGGGATGCGCCTAAATCATCGTTTTTCACCTGTTTTTCGTCATTAAGTCTGTTTAAGTCTTTCTAATGTGTTTCAACACATCCAATTGATTCTA
Organism: Solanum raphanifolium; assembly: GCA_036250405.1. Taxonomy (NCBI): domain Eukaryota; kingdom Viridiplantae; phylum Streptophyta; class Magnoliopsida; order Solanales; family Solanaceae; genus Solanum; species Solanum raphanifolium. The sequence continues at coordinate 11,039 of JAJOOE010013121.1, read as the reverse complement.
ACTACTCTAAATGACTTCTAAACACATAGAAATCATCCAGAAACATGAATCATAACCTTGAATCCATAAATTCAAATTCAAGGAAAGTCAAGAGCCAAGTCTAGTAAGTTTTAAGAGTCTTTTCAAGAAGTCTTTGGCAAATGCTTTTAACTTCGTTTTAAGACTTAAAGTTCAAGTTAAGTAAAGATTGAAGTTCATTTCTTCAAAGAAGCATGTGGGGACTATGTATTCCCAAAGATTTTAAAATGTTTTTCACATTTGAGAAAGAAATGGAACATCGATTCCAAGAGAGCTTTTAAGCTAAGTTTTGAGTAATTATCTCAAACTAAAGAAAGAAGTTTGTTTTAAAAACATATGAGCTAAGTATATTTGGGAGTATTATTGAGCACCGATATGGGGATGCGAGTTCATATTAACTCAAGTCTCCATAAACCATGTAACCATCATGGGTAGTAAATGATCATACTTTTTAGATGACTCCTTAAGATGCTTTTAGCATAGACTAGTGGATCCACTAAGTTAAGGCGTTCTATATGACGACAAAGTATAGGACAGTTCTGGTAGCGTGGGCAAGACGTTGTATCACCACTTAGGCTCATAGTGGTGGTTGTCGGTTAGAGAATCCCACATAAACTATATTACTTTGATATATGAGTAAAGTTGAGTTTGTTATTGCATATCTTTAACAAATTGAGTTGTTATTTACTGTTCTAAATGCTTTGTATAAATTGCACTATTATTGTTGTTTTACATTGCATTTTGAGTTGAGTTATTCATGAGTTGAGTAAACCCAAGGTAAGTGTTCCGTTCAAATCCTTTTCAAGCTTAAGTTGTTGTTTAGCATTCCAACTCGCATACTCATACATTCAATGTACTGATGTCAATTGGCCTGCATCATCTTATAATGCAGACACAGGTAACCAGGATCAGCATCCAGTGCCTCGTTGATCCAGTTGAGCATTCAGAGTCAGTTGGTGAGCCTCTTAGCATTCCGGAGGACTCTTTTTATCATTTGCTTTCTAGTTTCAGTTGTTAGGATGATCGAGGGTCCTGTCCCGACATCCCTCTTTGTTTTAGAGGCTTCATAGACAGATAGTTATAGTTTTTAGTCTTATTCATTTCAGTTGTATACGTTTAAGACTTGAGTTGCCATTTTGTCTAAGATATTATTTATTAAGTTATGCATGAGTTATATTTCTTATGTTTAAGTCTTCCGCTGAGTAAGTAAGTCAGGCCAAGGGTTCGCTTGGGGCCAACAATGGTTCTTGAGTGTCAGTTCTGCATAGGGTGTAGGCTCGGGGCGTGACATATCAGTTCTTTTACTGCAACTAATTAAGTTTCTGTTAAATTTTTGCCTAACTATTTTTTTGGTAAAGAATTTGGCAACGAGGACAATTCTTCATAAAGCTCTGCAAAGGATTTGATCAGATCATTGATGTCCTCACTAAAGCTCTACCCAAAGCACGTTATATCAGATGTTAATAGTGTTCCCACATTATGCCAACTTAAGGGGGCATGTAAAGGATAAATATACCAAAATTATGAAAAGTCGTGTAAAGGCAAGTTAATATAAATTTATGAAAAATCCTCAAAATTTACCACCATCACATAAAAAAACAATTCATTCATATGTGTTTGTACGCAGTCAAGAACACATAGGTTTTGAATTGCATTCAATTTTTCTTTTTTTTTACTTAATTTATTAAAAGAGGTTATATTTATCAAAACAAAATACTACCAAATTTATAAAAAGTTTATATGAAGTAAGTATTAAATTAATTGGCGAAGTAGGTTGAGTTTTTCTCTCCTTTAGCTTGTAGCGGCGGATATCTTATAGAAAAATATCTTGTGTTAAGTCTAGAGAGAAAATCTAGATTGTATTTATATGTGTATAACTGTTAACCTAGTGAGTCTGATCCCCGTTACAGGCTTATTAGTCTCCAACAGGCCTATATTGTCAGCCCTCGCCTATCCATAAAATAATATAGGCCCATTATGAAATCCAACATACACTACGTGATATGTGTCTTGGACTCTTGTCCGTCAACTATTAAAACTTAGCCCATTCAAAAAAAATAAAAGAATAAATTATGTTAAGTTCACATTAATAAAATAATGTCCCAATAGCAAAAATAAAGGGAAAGAATTCATGCACTTGTAATAGCCCTACAATGAGAGAGAGATTAAATCAAATCAAGTCAAATGAAAAAATAAAAAATTTATTTGAGTAGTGTTTCATATTTTTAATTTCAGATTCAATAAATTATTAATAAAAAAATAACGAATGTTCGATTGGAAATTTTATTAAAATTTGACTCGTCTACTCTTTTCAAATGAATTTTCAATATCTGTAATATTTTTGGCAAATTTCCAACTGACTTTCTATTGATTTTGTTAAAAGCATTGGTCAAAAAATTGAATTTTTAGATAATATAATGAATATAGATATTTTATTTCAGTACAAAATTGAATAATACAAGAAATATTTGGCTTGTATATAAAAGTGTTAATTTCATCTATGAACTACTTATTGAAGATAGAATTATTAATTTGAATAGATGTATCTCATTTAAAGGCTCGTAGATATACAAAATTGTCACTCTCTTTTAAATTATTCTTTTTGCCTTAATACTTGAGAGTTATTATCGTGATCATCATAAATTTTCACTATAATGTTTGTTTTTTATCTAATTTTTAACCAAAAAAAATGGCAAACAATTATATCATTATTAGCCATAAACTTATATTAAAAATAATAAAATAATTCACAATTAAATAAAAAAAAATGAACAATTGAACAACTCTGGGGCATTGGGGGGGGGGGGGTGTAAATTATAAAAGTGAGGACAACATAATTATATATATATAATAAATATTAGTATTGGAGTTTTGTAGACAATAAAATTCGCGCCGAGAAAATAATAATCAAGAACGGAAAATTATGCAACAATCGTTTTATTATATCAAAGTGTGAGTGTTACAATCTCTATAATTCCTCTGAATTCGCCTTTTCAAATATAAATTCAAGGGCTCTTGAGCTTGTTCTTGAATCTTTGATGAACTTGGACTTTAACTTTATCTTGATCTTGATCTTGACTTGAACTTTATCTTGATCTTGACTTGAACTTTATCTTGATCTTGACTTCTAGTTGAATTCAAGGGCTTCAAGCTTGATCTTGAATCCGGTGGTCTTGATCTTGATCGTTCTTGAACTTGATCTTTGAACTTTATATTGATCTTGACTTGAACTTTATCTTGATCTTGACTTCTAGTTGAATTCAAGGGCTTCGAGCTTGATCTTGAATCCGGTGGTCTTGATCTTAATCGTTCTTGAACTTGAACTTTATCTTGATCTTGACTTCTCGTTGAATTCAAGGGCTTCGAGCTTGATCTTGAATCTGGTGGTCTTGATCTTGATCGTTCTTGAACTTTATCTTGATCTTGACTTCTAGTTGAATTCAAGAGCTTCGAGCTTGAGCTTGAATCCGGTGGTCTTGATCTTGATCATTCTTGAACTTGAACTTTATCTTGATCTTGACTTCTATTTGAATCCAAGGGCTTCGAGCATGATCTTGAATCTGTCGGTCTTGATCGTTCTTGTACTTGAACTTTTTCTTGATCTTGACTTCTAGTTGAATTCAAAGGCTTCAAGCTTGATCTTGAATTTGACGGTCTTGATCTTTATCTTTCTTGAAACTTGAACGCTTCAATTCTTGAACTCTTGAACTTGTAGAGAAATCTGCGGCTTTTGATCCACGAGCTTTCTCTAGCTTCTTGTTAGAAGTCTTGGTTTCTTTTCTGAATTATGAGGACCCCTATTTATAGTTTTAAAATAGAAGAGTTGCGGTTGGAACAAGATTCCCTTAGGTCAATCAGATTTAAGTGACATGACATATGAATTTTATGGAGCGGGCTTTAATTAAATCCATATTTATTATATTTAAATAATTAATTCAATTATATTAATCCATAATATTTATTTGGACTAATATATTCATGAATTTAATATAATCCAAATCATTTTATAAATTTATATTTAATAAATTTTAAACGATTACAAGTTTAAACATTTTAATATTATTTTTAAGTGCTTAATTTCCAAGTGTGAAATACCAAATGAGTTGCACGTTTGTGGTACTTGTTGTGGAGCATTTGATTTGTTCCTTGATAGCATTATATGCCCTTATCACTTTCATCAACTGTGGTAGAATGTGGTCATTAGTTATTAGTAACTTTTATAACTTATTATTTACCCACTATTCTTACCTAATTATTTATGTAATTTATGGGCTATTCATTTAACAGATTTACTACCCAGTGTCTTCCTATTCATTGTTAGGAAGAATTTCTCACCTATAAATAGTGTGGTCTTACTTTTGTATTATAAATAAGAAAAAGGGATTAAGAAAAGATGAGAAGTGTTATATATTGAGTTATTGTAGTGAAAGAGAGAGTTGAGACAAAGAATGATATTTTAAGTCTTCAACTATATTTATTATACAAAAGAGTGTTTGTATGTTGAAGGAATGTGTTCTTATGTGGAGCTTTGAACTCTTTAACTAAATTCGGAGTTTCTTAAGTTTTACGACGTTGTTGGGCTGTTGTATCCGGGAGGGAACAAGTCAAGAGTGATATTGCAGGATCGGTGTAGATTATGCCGTAGTGGGCTTGAATCTCCTTAAAGAGATCAAGATATCCGCGCCTCAGCCTGAACAGTTTTTATACAATTTTTGTTCATTTAATTTTAACTGTAATTTATTATATTTGTGATATATTACACCATCAATTAGTAAAGCACGATTTAGAGATTTTTATTTTTTTTTGAAACACTTCTCATAGAAAGTACATTTTAATAAATAAATTTTGCAAGTTTGGACAGAAAACGATGAACAACGGTATAAACCAATAGCTCAATTTATTTATTTTTCCACTACTTTATCCAAATGGCATCTATATGTAAATTTCCCCGACTGTAAAATAGATAATTTTAAAAATAAGTCAGATTAATTGTAATAACATATAAATATAATATAATAATTTACAATACATTGTATTGATAGTGAAACATTATTAGGCACTCTGCTTTAAAATTATATGACAGTAACATTATTGAAAAATTCAAACTAATCCAGCCTATATATACCCTTAAAAGGAGTGAATTGGTTGGATTATTGTATTTAATTGAAGTGTTAATCCAAGTATATGATTTCTCAAGTTTGTTAAATTTATCAATGTGTTGGCCAAAATCAAAAGTAAAGGGAGAATAATAATAATAGTTTTTAAATTTAATTTTAATGGTTCAGTAATTCCATTAATGATTTTTCTATCTAAAAAAAAAGAATTACTTGTTTAAAGAAAATCGACAAATAATACCAAATTGTGCAAATAAATAATTACTGATTTGATATTGAAAAAAAAAACTGATTATAGTAGGTTTGATTTGATTTTTACTCAAAATAGTCAAACCAAAATCAAACTAATCAGACATTATAATTATATACAAATTTTTTATACTTTAAAATTTTGTTATAACATAATTTGTAAGTATTCTCGTGATTTGCATTTCTTAACTTGTTATTTTTTGTTCGAATTTCAGTTTTTGATGCTATAATAAGTTCACGCTTGATCATAGATTTTAGATTAGATTTTCAAAACTTGTCTTCAAATATATGTTTTATCATAGATTTTGAATCAATTTTTTAAGATGTCTTCAAAAAAAAAAATCCAGTTTCAAAATCGATCCAAACCAGTTTTTGAGATTTCTACTCGTGAAATTTAAAAATTATATCAAGTCCATATTTCATTAGTTTTCATTATCTTTATTGTGGCACTTTATTTTAGCATACACAATGATTTATTTCACTTTTTTTTTTCTTGATGCATTACTTAATTATTGTACCTTTAATAACATAAAATATTTTCTTGGATTGAAACTGAAATTTTCAATAACCAAGTATACAGGTTTAATATTTGAATTGAAATTGATAAAAATGTTTTAACTTAAACTTAAATTTTATACAAACACATGAAAAAGAGTTACTTATAAAAAAATTTATTGCCAAATATAATAGAGCAAGTGTAAAAGGTTGGGTCCCACAATTTTCCATTTCATCCGTATACACGTTACGTTCCATTAGGGGTCAAAGTGAAACTTTCCTATATATTCCTATAAAAAAGAATTGAAGATTTTTCTTTGGCCCTTAAATAAAATTAGAAATTTCTATTTTTTATTTGACTATGTAAGAAAAACATAAAATTTATTATTTTCTCCCATTTTATCTTTATTGTTAAATGACTAGATATAAAATATTAATAGACAAACTAAGATTTTCAAAATATAATTCAACTTAGTAAAATAAATCTCTAAGAAAATACTTTTTGAAGAAAAATGTCAAGTCAAATGTGAATTAAGTAAATTGCAATAGAGTAAATACTCTCTCCATTTTATTTTACTTGGTTATTATATTAAAAGTATTAGTATACGTACTATTATTTCTAATCAGTTTAGGTTATGATTTTTTTTCAAACATGTTAAATTATAGGGATAAGGGTCTGAAAAATATTTCAACTTTGGTCGGATTTGTTGTTGCGATACTAAACTTTCATAAGGACCTATTACCTCCCTAGACTATTTAATACCGTATTTTTTACCCTCTGAACTATTTAATGGTGTATTTTAAAGGTATATATGTGCCCACGTGGACACATTACTATTTATAATTTTGCATTATTTTTTATGTCCACGTGGAAAATATATATGTTTAAAATACGGTATTAAATAGTCTAGGGAGGTAATAGGTCCTCATGAAAGTTTAGTATCGCAACAACAAATCCAATCAAAGTTGAATATTTTTCAGACCATTATCCCTAAATTATATTACCTTACAAAAGACCAATTATCGTATTGTTCCTCAATAAAATGTACTCTCATACCCCAATCATTTCTATATGAATAGAGACAGCAAATCACGTGAAAATTATTTTATTATTTCATATTTTTCTTTATTATATTGATCAATATTTAAAATTATTAAAGTGTTAATATTGATTTTTACGGACTTATCACTTGCTTAATATAATTATCAAATTATCTTCTTATTAATATTAAATAGATAAATTTATTTTGTTTATTCGTGAGATTTTACTTTAAAATTATTTATTTTAGGGAAAAAGGATAAATATACCCTCGAACTATCGTAAATGGTATACATATACCCTCCGTCATATTTGGGACATTGATGCCCATGCCATAAAAAAACTAGAGCATATATGCCCTTCACTCTAACGGAAGACTAAATAGGGACAAGTGGCACAATCTTATCCATCGATCCAATATTTAATAAATGTCGGGTCAGTGGATAAAATTATGACACGTGTATGTCCGTTAGTATAAAGGGTATATGTGCTCTAGTTTTTGGATGACAGGGGCATCAATGTCCCAAAAGTATAACGGAGGGTATCTGCATACCATTTACGATAGTTTAGGGATATATTTGTCATTTTTTCCTTTATTTTATTGTTTACACTTTTTCAATTAAAAATGTATGGACATGTATATTATCTAGCTACTTCATTATATTCTTTAAATTTGTTCAAAGTACTCTCCCCCACCCCTTCCTGTATTTTTTTCTTCTACTGTGTATTAATTATTTTTCGCTAGTCTGATATTAATTGATTTTTTATGCTACATGTCATAAGAAGTTGAGTTTTTTTTTCAATATATTAAGTTTAAATTTTTGTTATCTAGATTTTTATATTTTAATGTGTCGTTATTTATTGAGATTTTAGTTATATGATATACGTAATTCAAAACTTTGTTTGTTATAACAAAAAAAAGCACATTCTCATTCTCATCTAAAAGAAAACTGTTCCCTTCAATTATTGACTTAATACTTATTTGTTAATTAGTAACTTTATTGTACTAGGTCTCTTTTTAATAGCTTGTCATTTTACCTAATACACTTATTTATTAGTTATTTTTAATATATATATATATATATATAAAAAAAATTCTTATTCCTGGAATTACATTTATTTCTAATCTTTTATTTCATTGCTAATTTTTTTCATTATTTAAATTTGTGTATCATACTATATTTTAAATTATAAATTCATATTATCACAAAATATAAATAAAATTATTTATTGACTATTTATTTTAAATATAATTTTATATTACTGAAATATATAAATAAAGATATATATTGATTGACTGTTTACCTACTTATATTTTATAATGAATAAATCTTAGGTTAAAAAACTATTTAACTTTCTACGTCATATTTAATTATACTTGTGATACTAATTTATTTATTTTTTAACTTGTGTTTAGCATTCATCATAGTGGCTTACTCACAAATATTTCTAAAAGCTATTTTATGTAGTTCTTAAAAAAAAAATTGTACTAAAAACAAAAAAAAACAACTTTCACATATAGTAAACATAAAAATTATATTTGTATGTTATAACTATAGTTTGTATAATTGCGCTACATAGCAAATTTTATGTTTGCTATGGAGCTTTTGATTTGTATAATTCGCTAGATACATCCAATTTTATACAAATTGTTCAGTTTTGTATAAATCCATTTATACATTGTAATTTGTATAATAAGATCTGTATTTGTATAATTATTAGTGTATGGGACAAAAACATATGTATTTGTATTTGTATTTGTATATACACTTTTCTCTCGCTTTATACAAACACAAACACATTTTATACCGAAATGTATAAAATGACTAATTGTATACCGAAAATGGCTAATTACATACCGAATCAGATGGCAAAAAAATGGGATGTTTGCTGCGAATTACAAATAAAATAAATTATGGCTATAGCATTTAATTTGAATTAATAGTTTGTTATTTCATAAAATTTTCCTAAAAAAATATTATACATAAATAAAAATTTGTACGTAAAATTAAAAAATAATAAATTAATTAAAATATCTAAATGCATGAAAATATATTTTATAGTCCCTCTAAAGGAGAATAGGTATATGAATGTGATATAATACTAACAAGTCCATTTTCTTTTCAAGAGAAATACATTATGAAGAAAAGTGATATAATAATATTTTTTTATATACACATCTATAAATACATTTATATTCATATATCTACTCCAGAATGTGTTTATTTTTATCAAAAAATAAATTAATAAAATTAGAATGCATGAATTTAATATATATATATATATATATATATATATATAAATTAGCTTATATTGTGACCATCACTCAACTGCATGTAAAAACATGAAAAAATTGAATCAATTTTTTTTTTATAGAAAATAAAAAATATGAAGAATGCAACAAATAAAAATTCACCAATAAAACTAATGATCAATAACAATAGTAATACTTACTTTAACTAAAGCATGTATATAATAGCGAAAAAATTAATATATGTGATCATCACTCATTTGCATAAAAAAATTAAAAAATTGAATAGAAAAATCTCAGAGAAATGAGAATGATAAAACTAATTAATGATCAATAATTGTAGTAGTACTTACTCTAATTGAAGCATGTACATAGTAGCAAAAAATAAAATAAAATAGCATATCATGCTTTCATCACTCATCTACATATTTAAAAAAATAAAAATATCAAGTCATTTTTTTTTTATAGAAAATGAAACAATATGAAAAATGAAGTAAATAAAAATTCACTAATAAAGCTAATGCTCAATAACAGTAGTAATGCTTACTTGAATTGAAGCATGTATATAGTAGCAAAACAATAAGCCTAAAATGTGATCAATGATCAATGATCATCACTCATCTCCATATAAAAAATAGAAATATCGAATCAATTTTTTTTTAGAATATGAAGAATGCAGTAATTAAAAATTCACCAATAAAATTGATGATCATCAATAACAAACAAAGATAAGTAAACTTAACATTATAAATCACCAAAATATAAACAAGAGAGGCTAAGAAGTCAGAACTCTGCTAGAAATCAATTTCATTTAAATTCGAATTGAAATATCATATCAATTTTCTTGTTAAAGAAGATATTTTTTTCACTCTTTCTTATTTTTTGATTCATATATAATTATATTTTTCTAATAAGTTATATATTTGAATAGAGAGAATTATTAGAAACCAATAAGATGCTTTTTATTTTTTATATACTTTCTTTTTGTCATTTTTCTTTTTTTTATTATTTATTTATTTACTTTTTTAAATATTATTTTTATTACTACTACTTCTATTATTATTATTGCCATTAATACCACTATTATTATTATTATTATTATTATCATTAGTATTATCAATATCATCATTATTATTAGTATTTATATCTTTATATTTTAATGTAATATGCAAATCCGATATTTTTAAATTTATTTTACAATATCTGAAATGGTAAATTTATGAATAAGTAGAGCTTTTTTAGAATGCTTCTATCTGGTTTCTATTTTTGTTGAAGGTTGTCAGTTTTTTTTTGTTATAAAAAAATAAATTATTCTCTCTCTATCCATATGTTGGTTTGATTAAAATTTACTTTTAAAAGTAAATATTCAATATAAAAATCTAACAGTTGTACTAAAAAAGAGTCTTCAACGTGTTTTTTTTTATCCGGTCATGAATTTCTACTTTTAAGTTAATGGTTTTTATTTTTTTCTGAAAATCTAAAATTGTCAAGTGATTTTTTTAAAAATTATTATTATCACTATTGCTATTACTGCTGCTACTATTTATTATAATTATTTTATTATTTTTATTATTATTATTATTATTATTATTATTATTATTATTATTACTGCTATTAAGTATTATTATTATTATTAGTATTATTGTTATATCTTTATCTTTTAAATTAATATTCAATCATTTAGAGTCCTACTGTCTGTGAGTTTTTGTTTTAAAGATGATTAAAAAAATTATTTTAAAAAGCTTAATGTATTTTCTAATTCAATTACTTTTAAATTTTTTATTAAAATATTTATTAACTTTTTCCTAAAATTGTCAAGTGGCTTTTCAATAGCTTGCCACAATGTAAATTACTCTTCTTTATTATATATAAA
>JAJOOE010013120.1:0-14607 GCA_036250405.1 Solanum raphanifolium | reverse complement strand
CACACATTGCTTCATAAATTCCACATTCTTTATTCAAAAAAGTTTAAATGTTTCTTCCACGACCCAGACCGTCGTAATTGGCACCACACTAACCCTATGGTGGGAGAACCATTACTACAACCCAACAAAGCAACTTAACAAAAAACTAGAGCATTTAAAGATACAAAATCAGGTTTAAATGTCTAAGGAAAAATGGAGTCCCCTTAAACTCCAGAAGTTAACAAAATAACTACCAACAATTGCGGAAAACAACGGCTAGAACCTGAAAGTCAATGTTCCAAAACTCTAATAACGACAAGTATAAGAATAAGGGGTACAACCCCGAAAGCTAAAACATAACAAATATCTAAAGTGCTAGTCTATGTCCGAAGAGAATGGAGTAAACAAAATGAGAACTACTGGCAGCCTTAAAGAACTGGCTCACCTTTGAATTTGGTCTTCGATCAATGATATCTTAAATGAAGTATGTCAGTAGCCACCTGAAGTTACCTTGTACTCAACAAAGAAAGACCAAGTGCAATATCAGTACACAACCACAGTTTACTGGTTGGATCACGCTGCTACTCCCATAAGCACAATATACAATAATCAATCACAACATAGTTAACACACATATACATAATACAGTTCACTCATCATTTTAGAACAACATAAAATCCTCCATTATCAATGAAAAGTAGACGTAACATATTAATCACGACGGTCCTCTCATGGAAGCACACCCAAACTGTTAGTGTGTCGAAACGTGACACCCGATCCAATATATGTGTCGGAACGTGACACCCAATCCAGTCAACATAACCACAATCCCAATCACACCCATAAAGAACAATGCTCATAGTCATACAATCACCCAATGGTTTCATTGCATGTAATTATACATATACATATACTCATTTGCATTACATTCGATTCACATTCCTTGTTCTCAAACATGCATGCACACAATGAAGAAATTAACCGGCGTATGTCACACAAACATGAATTCAAATCATCACATACCTTGAAATCAAGCTTGAATCCTCCTAAGAAACTTGATCTTTCCCTTTCCAGATTCTTTCCGCTTGTTCTAGGTCTAGAAACAATTAATATAAGCATGGATCAATAATTAAGGTCTAATTTACCCGAATAATAACATACCCCATAACCCAAGACTAAACCCATGATCCTAATATGCAGCTAGGGCTTTTCCCACCATCAACTACAGGCCAAAACTCTCCCCCAATGATAATTACCCATAAATATAGTTCTACGGATTGAAAAATTGATCAAGGGAGTAAAATCCTTATCTTTAGCACCAAAAGTCTTGCAAAACTGTCAAGAACAAATCATGGGTCGTCTCCTAGCTCTTCAAAACGAAGTTTGCAGAAAAATAACAAAATTAGGGTTTTTCCCCGACTTAATTCGCTTCTGGCCCACTATAGTGAACCCCATCCCGCCACATCGGCCCTGCTCTGGCGGGATTAAACCCACCCTGGTAGCTTACAAGGAGACAAAACCTTAGAATTTGAGTTCCAAGCTCCCATTTCACAACACTCTTTCAAACTAGGACATTCAGAAACTACCCCTTCAAGTCAAGATAAGTTTTTGGAGTTCTACTCACCCTCATGTTATCAAAATAATAAATAGATTCCCTGTTGAGTACCAGATTTCCCTAGACCTTACCTGACTCAGATTTCATCCGAGTTTGGACTGGGCTACAAATTTCCAAGTTACTACAAAAAGTTTTCTGGCCCAAATTCTTTCTCTGTTGACTTTTCTATAACAATGGGAACATGTTGTTACAACTTCAGTTAATATTTTTCTATTCTTTTTTAATGATTAATTCACAAAATAGTTAAAGAGTCTCAATTATTCAAACTAACCTTTCTCGATTCTCCTAATGATTTGTAATTATTTTTATTTCCTATATTTTTCCCAGTTAGTGCCCTCAAGATTAACAAACATGTGACTTGGTCTGTTCATAATACTTTAGTTGTTTTTAAAAAAATAAATAATGTATTTCAAAACATTTTTAATTTTAAATATGATTAGAAAGTTTTTAAAAATTTAATGAGATCTTTTTATGATTTAATAGGTCTAGAATAATAAGGAAACACACTTTTGACAATATGAGGGGCTACTATCTTTCACATAATTAATTTATTATTACACATTTTGGAGTGTTTATGGATAATGACATGGAAGAGCACGGAAAACATGCTTCTATTGACTAAAGAATGAATAATACGCTATCAAATTGAGTATCTTATACTCTGAATGCATGTAACAACCCAATTCCTCAAGTCGTGATGGCCCCTATTATAACCCACCAGTAGGCAAGACAACCCGTATCCCAAAACTATAAGTAATGGGATTGAAGGAAAACTAAAGCAATAACATAACTAATAGAAATCGTAGATGAAGAAGAGGAAGTAAGCCAAAATATATATACAAATACGAGATCCCTCCCAGAACCTGGAAATCACATGTACAACTCTACTAACCAAATGTGTACAAGTCCCAAAAGTGGATCATAGAAACAAGACTGTCTCAAAAAGCAAAGGACGAGTGATATATATAGTTGGAGACTAATATAGAAAAAATTGCCAAGTGATCACCCCTATCTCCGGATCAGACTGCTGCATGCTTAGATTATCAATGTTGGTCGCTGGTGCTCGGACCTGCATCACGAAAACAGATTAGAGTGTAGTATGAGTATCAAACAAACAGGTATCGAGTAGGCCTCATAGTCCTACTGAAAAAGAAAAGCAAAACTAATATGATATGTGAGAATCTAAATGTAACGACTTGATTCCGTTATTATAGAAATGCCAACGGGGGGAAAATTTGGGCCAGATTTTTTTTCCGTAGTATTTGGATTTTCCAAACCTAGTCCAGATTTGGACAAAATCAGATTCTTTGAGGTGTAGGGAAATCTGGTAACAATTAGGTGAGTTGATTTTGATTTTGATTACATGATTAGTTAGATAACTCGTTAAAGAACTCGTACGACTTTACAGAATTGAATTCGGGCGAGTAAAACTCCCAAAATCGATCTTAGTGTAAAGGGTGTTTTTTTATCGTCGTTGGTTAGAGGTGTGTTGTGAAATAAAGGTCTTGGAATTCTTTAAATAGCTCACTCGTTCGTGCAAGCCGCTTTGGCGCTGGGTTTTGCCGCTGTGGCGGGGCCGCTAAGGTTCAATCGCGTACAAAACCTACGACATACAAAAGAACTTCTAAAATTTGCTTTTTTATTTGGTATTATTTAATTCATAAATATGAAAATCCATCTTATTTTATGAGTATGTAATTAAACTTTTTAACTTATGATTTCTTGCTTAACCACCCCTTTATATAATTTAAATATTGTTATTCAATTTGATATTTAATGAAGAATTTATTGAATGAAGTCAAAAGGTCATTACATATTTATGTAATTAACGTGATATAGTATTTACAGAGAAGGGCATAAAATTCCCCTCAACTATTTGAAATGGCACAAAATTACATTTGATCCACCTTTCGGCCCCCAAATATGCACGATGTGAACCATTTGGCTATTTAATACCCTTATTTCTAACTTTCCACCCTCATAATGTGGATGAAGGGTAAATTTATACTATATCTTATAAGTTAAGGGTATTTCAGGCCCTTCTCCACTAAAATAATTTGAAATTACTTAATATATGAGCTCATATGTTTTGCCTGATTTTTTTCGTCCTGGATCTTGTCCACCATTTTAATTTTTTTTTTTTCAACTAATGATAAATTAAACAAGGGAGAAAAAAGAAGAGAAATAACAACGACATCCATTTACGAATAGTTAGTTTAATAGAAGATGATTTAATTATGCAACTATGTATACGTATACTGTAATTTTTCTTTTGCGTGTATCCAAAATTCAAATTAAAATAATGAAAATAAATTTTTTTGCTATCCCCACCCAACATAAAAATAACAGAAAAAGAATATGAACATGCATGTTCATTTCAAGTTTGAATCCTTGATATATTAATTAAGAATAAGAATTTTTTTTAAAAAAGAAGAAGAAGAAGAAGAGGGAAATGAACAAAATAATGGGATAATTGATAGAAAATAATATATTAATAAATAATATAAATATTTTTTTAGACTGACAATCAAACCGGGCGAGTATCGATTTTAGTTAGATCTCCAATTATAAATTGGGCTATAATAAATTGGGGGTTGATTTGAAATAAGTCTATAGGAAAATATCATGAAATTGATATTTTTAATACTATTTTAAAGCTTTTGGGGTCAAAATATGAATCACATGTAGTTTTCATTACTTATTTGAGAATGGTTTAAATTCAGACCAATAAGATTAGGCAACATAATATATAAATATTCAATAATTTTACTTTCGAGGAGTTGTTAAAAATAAGGAAAAATATGAGCCACAAGTTTCCATCAAGGATATTTTTTAGCCAAAAGGTTAAATTCATGGTTAACTGAAGCTCGAAAGATGGATGTGTTCACACCCAATTTTGACCTTCCCCGATATAATTAATTTCCGAACTTCTTAATTTTCAAACGATTTAAAATAATTAATCTTAGAAATTTTGAAAAAAAATATAAAGTTTGCAAGTTATTTTAAATAATTTGTCACTTTTTATAATTTTAAATAATAATATGTCTTTTATATAATTTTGCATATAATTAGTATTTTTATATTCGAAAATTGTCTCAAAAAGATTTTAGTTTTACTTAAATATTTGATTAATTAGTTTAGTCATATAATGGTTTATATTTCTTGAAATGATTAGTTTATAATTAAGTTAACTATTTTATTTTGTTAAGTTAAGAAGCTCATTGATTAATTTGTATTAATTCGTTTGATCTCAAGTTTGGCCAATTCACCGTAGTAATACTTTTTCCTTAATGATTGGGAGGTCTCCAAATGTTGAGAAATCTAACAACATAATATAACGAGGGTGGGTCCAATAATTGGACCCTTTTTATTCCAATCAACCCAAGTACCCAACTCCACCTATTTTCCAGCCCATTCCAATCTTCCCAACAACAAATTAATTCCCAACCCATTCCCAGATTTGCTTGACCCGGCCCACTCCCCTCTTCTTTCACAAAATAGAACCCAGTAGGCAATTCCAGCTCCAAATGTTCTTAGACAGAACAGTGAGCAAACGGAAAGCAACACACTACAACGTCAAATTCCCACAACAATCTCACGGCGTCCTACTCCAATTCTCTCCAACGTTCACAAACCATCAGCAGCAGCGTTAATTTATACGGAGACAGACGGAAAGTAACGAGGAACAGAGAGGGTACGCTGCGATTTTGTCTCCTTCCTCACATCCCTCTAGATCCGTACATTGGCAGCAGCATACGTTTTCTCCCCTTTCCTCTTTCGAAATGGGGAAAAAATTTCAGAAAAGTATGTCTTCCTTTATTGGTGAAAAAATTGGAAGTTTGAATTTTGGATGGGCCTTTCTTATCGATTTTTCATCCGTCTCCCCCCAACTTTGGAACCCTAATTTCCTTGCTATATATGTTTCTTGTTGTTCACTCTTGAAGGGGGATCATTTCTTTTAGTTAGAAAAATTTTGGTGAAGGCAGAGAATAGTATTGGAAAGGTTAGAGAGATTTTTTCAATTGGATTTCTTTAGAAAAATACCTAGACAACCTAAGTGAAGTAGTCAAAATACGTACAAAGTACATTAAGAAATCAGAAGAGAATTAAATTTTCTTTGTTTTCATTTCGTTACCGGCTCCTTCAAAGCTCGGTTGGGATCGAGATTTACCCGAATCCGCTATTTCTTTGCTTGTGTCTCGCGTTTGTGTGAAGGTCGCTGCTCATCCGCTCGCCTCGCCCTTGTTCGCTGCCCATAAAAGGTAATGTCTCTTTCTTTATGACACTCTCTTCGCCTTTTTTCCGGTTTCTAGGAAAATGATATGTTCCGATGTCGGAAAAGCCCCATTACGTGGCTGTTTGTTATTAGTTATTGATGGTTTGTTAAATGTCCCGATGTGACCTATTTATTCCTATATGATTCCATTAATCGGTCGAGTCGAGGTTTGTAACTTTGCATTTAGCATTGGTGTTTCTTTGCTATTCTTTTAAGTGCTGTTCGTGATCCCTTATCTCAACTTTAATGCTTGATGTGCTTGGGTTTGGGTTACTTCGTTTGTGCATTTTAAGTATTAGGTGTGTCGTGTTTAGCTTGGATACTGCTTGATGACTGTTATTCACGAAGGTTTAAATCCTCAAATCAATCATATCCTGTCATTTTTTTTGCTTCTTTTTACAACTTTTGCTTCAAAGTAAAAAAAATAAAATAATAAAAATCAACTTGCGCATTTCTTTAGTTCATGAATTTTTTCTGGCAAAGGACTTTGATTGTTGTCAAGATATGACTGATTATTTCATTAGAATGCTCCCTCTACATTTCAAACCATTTGCCGTGTACTAGTTACTCGTTCATCATGAAATAATCTACTCCTATAATGACAATTGTAAACTTTTCTTATGGGTTTTATCTTTTGAGTATGCATGTGTCTTACATTTTTCAATATCTTGGTCTCCTTTCAATAGTTTATTGTCAATGTATTGTGTCATCATCAAGGAGTCATTTGTCTCTGCCTATTTATCTTGTTATTGTCGAATTCTTAAGAATCCATTCATTGATTTTTGTCATTGTTGGATGTTCTGGGAATGAGCAGTAGCTCTCTTTGCTCTTGAAAGAGAGGAGTAAATTAGCTACTGTAACTTGGATGCCTCAATATTCCATTTTAATTGTTTTGCTTGCCTGAAGTATGTTTGGTTGTGTTCCCTTTGGTAGATGATTATTTTGTGATTGGTAAATTTTTGTTACCGTGTTAAGTTGTGGTTTTAAGATGACATTATTAAATACTAATCCTTATCTTTTCTTTGTTTTGTTGCATGGTACCATCCGAGTCCTCTTGGACTCCCATTCTCCTCTTATTTACTTTTTAAGAGAGCCGTAAAGGCTCAAATCCTCCTTTATCGAGTCAGCCAGCCACTAAAATCGACGAACAGGCCCCAGAGTTGAAAAGACGTGCAAGAAATCAAAAGTTGAAAAGATTGGGCCAAAAGCCCACTCTTCATTATTTAAATTTGTATTTTTGTTATTTAGGGCCCAAGCCCTTGTCTTTTAATTGTTAATACTCTATTAGAAGTCTAGGACAGGTGAAGAATGGGCCTAAGGCCCAAAGATAAAATATATTTCTTTTATGTTAGTTTAGGGCTGGTATAGGTGATTCAAATGGACCGAAGGCCGAAAATGAAAATGGGCCCAAATACTGGTCCAGGCGGACAGAAACCAGATCTGGGCCTAACTCTCTTTCTCTCTTTACTTTATTGTGCTCATTTTACTTGCTAGTATTTGTTGTTAATCTTAAGGTCAAAAAATTCAAATCCCCGAAAGATGCCTATTTTGATTCAATAACTTAACTAAACCAGTCATCTCTTAACCAGACTTAAAGGAATAATTTTGCAGGATAGCTCACTTAGATAATATCTAAATGTTTCCTTTTTTCCCTTTAAAAATAAGTTTTTAACTATAAAATAGTTCAATTTCGCAAATCAAGCTAAGTTAAAATTATTTAGCCAAGTATTTAATTGTCGGATAACCGCGTATTAGCGGGCATTTTGGGTGCTTTCAAACCCTTCCCGAAATGCTAATAAGAACCCCGAATCCTTTTAAGTTTTCATTAGATTCCTGTTTTAGTCTTTTGAAAACAATAGTTTTCTTGATTTTTCTCAAAAATTAAGTGGCGACTATAAACCAGTCTTAAATATATTTTTTAAAATAAAATAGAATGGTGACCTTCGCTGGGGATTCGAATGGTTCTAACCTTAAGATTAAGTTATTTGGCTACGTGTTTTAAACTGTCTACTTGTTTTATTTATCCTATATATTGAATTGTGGCATTCATGACACCCGATTCCGCCAAACGGCAAATAGATTGCATTAGGAAAAAGGCGGTTACGTGGCTTACCATAGCTGTCCTTCAGAAAAATCACAAGTTGAAATTTTTTGGAAGTGATAAACGAATAGTTGGCTTGTGGTCATCCAATGTCATTTATTAGACTTCACCCCGTTGTTCGTCCGACTCGGGTAACCGTCATTTCTAAACCAATTCTAGTCAACCTAGAGTAGAGCGAAACCAAATCCAAATCTAAGCATTAGCCTAAGACGGTTAATACCCAAGGCGTATTAAGTCCATTAGTAAAACCGCCAAAAATCAGGTCTAAGGTCCACAACCTAACGACATACCATATTATTTGACATTTGAAAGATGTATGTGTGGAAACCTGATTGTTGCCTATTTAGGGGAGGGAATCTTAACCGTGCTTTGTTTTGTAGGTATGGATCGATTCCCCAAATTCGACATGGTAGTGCAAGCCCCGGTTCTACTGAAGATGTGGTACAACGACCTCACTGTGGTTCACAAAAGGGCCCTCAACAAATATATAGGAGCATTAATAGAACTCATCAATATGGTTGGGTGGCCCGAGCTGATTGAAGTCCTCACAGGTTATTCGAACAACGATAAAATAGTGTTTCGATTTGGAACTATGGAAATCACCCCGACAATTGAGGAAATTCGTATGGAATAGACACAGTCGGTATAGGGCTTGAAGAAAGAGTGAAAAAATGGGAAAACATCCTAATCCCTAACAAGCCTACCCTCGAGGATATTGTAAACTGGCTCGGATTAAGAAAGGATTTTGCCTACTTGGCCAAGGGTTCTAGCGTTTCTTTTATGGATCTCTATGTCAGATTCGGGCATGCGAGCTTCTATACGAATTACAACCAAGAGTTCAGGGTCACTTTCAAAGAATGGGACGAGATCAGACCTTTGACATTTACTATCGCACTATTAGGCACCATGGTTTTCCCACACGGCCCGAGCCTCAGTATCAACACCCGGATGATAATGCTTGCACACACTCTATTCCACAGACATATGAACCACGGGCAAGTAAAGTATTATCCTATCGCACCTTTCATACTTTCTGACATGTACCGTGCTTTGGGAAAATGTAAGGAAGGACATCGTTACTTTTAGGGTTGCAACCTTCTTCTTCAATGATGGATAATGCGTTACTTGGTGAAGAGACACGGAACTCAAAACTCCATACCCTCGATGAGCATAATGCTCTTAAGAGTTTGAATGACATGTTGTTCTGGGCAGACTTTGAAAAAAGAAGAACTAAGGAAAGATGGGCTCAAATGTTTTCTGAGTTGAGAGAAAAAAATATCCAGTGGAAGTTTGCCCGCTTCATCTCGAAAGATGCCATAGTATGGGGCGACAGAAAACTTGTGCTTCCTCTACCAGATATTCGAGCTATCCGCCCATATGCGCCCATCCGGGTCCTGAGGCAGTTCGGAAGAAGACAAACTACACCCCCAGAAGCATACTACCGTATTTATGTGTTCGACATCGGGGATGATAGAGTGCCTGAGGCTTTAGAGATGCTGATAGAATGATAAGGAGCAGTGCGAATGAACAAGGACACCATTGCCATAGATCGATTTAATATGGGGTACGATGAAACTTACAAAGCTTGGTTGAAGCGCAATATACAGGGTATCTCCTTCTCAGTTCCGAACATTTACCGCAGTGTTGAGGACAAAGAGTCCAAAGCTTTGATAGAGCTAAAAGAGGTAAGAAGAGAAGCCCAGGAAATGCATGAGGGATTTCTCCAAATGCAAGAGGAGGATAAGTACGCCCTCGAGAGCGTACCTCAAGAATTAGAAAGCTTGAGAAGCGATTTGGGAGAGCTTAACTTATGGATTGGAGATAAGAAAAGCGGAATCTGTCTCGAAGACTGGGAAGAGAAAGGCCGCCAGAGCGAAGGATACTTGCTAATGATTCAATATAGGCTTCAACATCTCATGGCACAAAACAAGAGGAGAAGATCGGAGGTTGGGCCATCGGGAGCGTCTTAGCAGACTTCTCCCCTGCGTGGGTTTTGCTATATGTACTTATTGTTATTTTCCCCTGCGTGGACTTGCCTTTCTTGTATTTTGGTACTCTTTTCAAATGACCCCTGCGTGGGCCTTTCCTTTGTGTTTTTTTTTTCCATTTATTCCCTACTTCCCCTGCTTATTTTCGCTTCTTGAACATCATTTTATATGCGAAATTTGTTTTGGGATAACAAAATGGTTCAATTCTATACATACATCTTTCAAATACGCTAGGCCTACCCTTGGCACAAAAGGGTCACTTACTTGTTTAGGGCACGCGATATATGCTTGTGTGCTTTAAACTGCTTATGTGGTATTGTTGCTTTGAATGAGAACATTTTTAGCCCACTCCTTTTCAAAAAATTTCTGAAAATTTCCCCAATACCAAATACAAGTCACTACCAAATGTCTGACCAAAATTCCATGAGTCTTAAGTTTCTAAGCCAAAAATAAAATCCTACTACCAAATCCTAAAATATTACTCTATCATCTCAGGAAAGGTGAAATTGCTACTAAGAAGGAAAAATGCAAGGGTATCGACATAGATCTAACCGAGGAAGATTTAAGGATGGAATTGCAGCGGCTCAGGCGAGAGATCCAAGAAACTAGAGAAAAGAGAATGGAAGTGGAGTTTGTCACCGCGGTCGCACGAGCAGCAAATGCGGCACTGGACGCGGAATTGGCAGAAAAGATGACAAAATGCGATGTTATAAGTAAAAAGACAATTGTTGTGCAGAAAGAACGCGATGTCTTCAACAATGACATAACTATGAGACTTCGGAAGATATGCAGGAAATGCTCTCTCTTCAATCAGGAAACCAATAGTGGTCCCGAAGACACCCACCCTGGAGCTACTGAAGAAGATGCCGATGAGGAAATCATATATATGCCTCCCTTCCTGGGACGTCTGAAAGGAAGAGACAAAAAAATCATTATCCCGGCTTATGAGCGGACACATAGCATGGGGGAAAGAGTCGTTTTGTGTGCTCTTATTTACGAGCACCTTAAGGCGTCAGGTATGCTGAAGCCTCTCGAAGGAACCACTTCTGAGTTTGGGCATGAAAGCTCTTCAAATACATGTGCCTACCACCTGAACCAAAGAGGACACACTATAGAGGAATGTGTGGAGTTTAAGGCAGCAATCCGCTACCTGATCATCATTGGGAAGATCCCGTATATGTGGGGTGAGAACATCGTCCTTACCTGTGACCAATCGGAGCCTAGTATGCTAGTCACTAAGCACACTCTGTTTTATTGTCACTACTTCACGCCTTTCAAGAAATCGTTGCTGAATATCTACAGTCTGTTAGTTCAAAAAGGAGTCTTGGCCTCTATCAGAAAGGATGACGAAGCAATCAATCTCGTTGGAATTGAGATCTGGAAACCCTGCCCTTATCATGATGCCATCGATCACAACATTAGGAGGTGCCTCAGGTTTCGCTATGACATGGAATCCCTCGTCAACATGGGAAAGATACAAGTTGAGTTTGTCCCCCGTGGCTAATAAGACAGTCAAAGGAAGAAGCTTCCGTGAAGGCACCATCTATCTTTTAGGAGCTTTATTATCTGTTTTTCACTTTCCTTGTAATCTCCAGAAATGAATGAATGAGAATGAAAATTTTCTTTGTATTCGAACTACGTAGGGCCTGAATTCTCCTTGGGAGATACATAGGCAGCCTTTCAAGGCCCGTCCCCTATCTTTATCCAATTTTCTTTCCCCTCTTTCATTCTACAAGGGAACATTGAATTCAAATCAACAGATGCCAGAAGATGCAGCAAGAAGACCTTAGCTCAACGCAATTTAACCTTTCTGAGTCACCAACCTCAATATAAAAACGAGCAAATTCCTGCTTGTTAAAAAGTCAGTCCCCATTATTCGTGGGTTGAAATGTTCTCAGACAAAGCAACTTTTATGTGTTTATCTGTTTCCTATGTGATATCTTGCATTATTCATCCAGAACTAATACTAATAGATTTGCCTTTGAGTTGTTTTTCTCTACAGGTAGTTAGAACTGATTTGTGTTGATACACTGGCTGATCATCCTTATTTCAATAGATCTAAAGGTCCTACAGATTCCTTCCCCAGTCAAAGTTCACAAAAGGGAAAAGCAGCAATGAGTGATAACAACGAAGAAACCAACCTTACCCATGTCATGGTGGCTCAGCCTACCTTTACTGATCAAAATGAACCGATCTTGCAGTTGATGCAACAAATTGCTGAGATGAGGGTCGAGATGCAGAGAAAACAAGATTTGCCTCCTCCGATTTTTGTTGTCAACGCTCAACTAGACGGAAGACCTCCAGCTCAAATTCCCCTTCCTAATGTGGAACAAGCTCAAAGCCCGCCTTCAAGTCCTGCTCGTAATCCCTCCATAATTGACCTTACCACCCAAAACCCCCATTACACCTCAGCCTCTTATCAAACACCACCCTTCCTCAAAATACCAACCTCCAAGCACCACTCCCTTCCTCCAATGAAAACAACCAAACTGGCCTACCCCCTCAAAGCCAAAATATTAACCGTCTACACACTTCCCTTCATCACCAAAATCAACATACCAATCCCCAGACCTTCCCTCAAAATTACCAACCACTCAAAATGCCCAAAGTCCCTCCATTGCTCCACCCCTACCTCAGAAAGCCACTTTCCAAATCCCAGTCCCCAATGAGCCTTACACCAATTGTTTTGAGCTCGACCACTATAAGGAAAGGGAGAGATAGTGGAGGTCAAAGGAAAATACCGCTAGGATAGATATGAAAGAGGAAATTAGAAAAGCCATGAAGGAGTTGAACTGCATTCCTGAGGTCGTTGGGTTGAGTTACGAAGACATGTGCATTCATCCGAATTTGGACCTCCCGGAAGGGTTCAAGGTGCAAAAATTTGACATCTTCGGAGGAACGGGGAACCCCTTAGCACACCTGAGGGCCTACTGTGACCAACTCATGGGAGTTGGGAGAGACGAAGCTTTGTTAATGCGGCTTTTTAGCCGAAGTCTAAGCGGAGAGGCTCTAAAATGGTTTACGTCTCATGAAACGAGACAGTGGTCTAGCTAGAACGCCCTGGCTAAGGACTTCATCGAACGATTCACCTACAATGTGGAGATCGTTTCTGATCGTTACTCCTTGGAGAAAATGAAGCAGAAGCCGACCAAAAGTTACAGAGAATTTGCATATATATGGCGAAAGGAGGAAGCTAGAGTTAGACCTCCTATGTCAGAAAATGAAATTGTCGATCTGGTAAAGATCGAGTGTAGGAATGCTACGTTTCTAGGGGACAAGGATATCTCCAGACTCCTGACTCATGTGTAGTAGGTTGAGGTAGATAAGCTTAGGGAAATGGCTAAAGACAAAAAAAGGTTAAAATAGGGATTTATGTATACTCTCAACAAAAGTAGGGCAGTAGGACTCTCTCACAATTTCAGCAAAGGTCTATAGCTGATACGCTCAAATTACACCTCCCTACAGAAGTATAAGCAATCGTTATCAAGTAAAGAACCCAACTTGTAGGTTGGGGTCGATCCCATGAGGAAAATGGTTTAGACTTTACTTTAACCAACAATTATATTCAATTAGCCAAAGTACTTCCAGAAACAAGTAATAAAAAGGGGGTATTTTGTAAAACAAACTGTAAGAATTCAGTAAGTAAGTAGTAAACAAAAGTCAATTTCGGTTGTTATCAAGATGAGAAAATTAACTAGGGTATATGTGTTCACCACAAGCTCATAACTCAGTAATACTAATATTAGTAATCCTTTTCTAGTGAATTACATGCAAAGTGATAAGTTAGGTATATCTAAATCCTTGGTCCGGCATCTAGAGAATTTCACCCCGCAAATTGGTCCGGCTAGGTGTGTATAATTTGCTACCCCTTACCTTTACATCATATTAGACAGCACAATCGATGTTTGACTTATTTATTACTTCGCACCAATCAACACTAGCCTATTAGATAGTATCACACTAAATCTATGTTGGTAATTCTTTTCTTATTGATTACCTCCTTGATCTGGCAAGTAGCAAGAAGGCGAGTTCTAACGTTGGCCACCGTTAAAAAGACTTCTAAACAAAAGAATTATCAATGCATGCAAAACAGTATTCAAGAATTACTTATTTACTATTCATACTTTGTTAATTGCTCATGGATCCCACAACCCTAGTTGTGAAGTTTAGTGTCACGACCCAAGCCTAGGGCCTAGACGTGACCGGCGAATGGGGGAACCCGAAGGAACCCCAAACAAGCCTCATAGCGTATCTTACACATCATTGGTCGCGGAAGCAATTAAAATGACTATAAGCGATAAGCATAATCAAGGGGGAAATCGGGACTAAGGGAGCAAGAGAAAAAAAAAAGGAATGATACTTAAATACCATAGATGAGTCAAACTCAAGCATAATACACAACTTGTCCAACACCACCTCTAAACATGAATACTTAGCGGGGGCCAAGACAAACTACCGGGCTCACCCTCATAGTCAAAACATAACTAAAAAGAAAAGTTTTATACATAGCAAAAGATCATGAGCAACGTCCCCGGAATGGAGGACTCACCAATAACCTTGATAGGAAATCGTATTAGCCACACGGAGGAGGATGGTCAAGCGGTGCTCCGGTCCCTACATGGTGACATCATGTAGGCATAGAGTATGC
>JAJOOE010013119.1:0-27979 GCA_036250405.1 Solanum raphanifolium | reverse complement strand
TATATAATTATTCATTGAAGAGGGTTCTGATAAACCCTTGAATACATACTAGATCCACCCCTGCCTACGTAACACAAATTCAAATTAATCAAACTTTAATATAGATACCAAACACCAAAAAAACTAAACTAAAATAAAATGGAATACAGTAGCCCTATAGATAACTCAGTAAGTAAAGTACATGTCACTAAATGGGGCATATGTAACATTATTATGGTGAAATATTTGCAAGGAGTGCACAAACAAAATGAAGAGAAATTAATAAAGTGGTAAGTTTGGTATGGTGGATTATATATTTATTGAGAATAACAGAGAGACAAAGCAAGCTTTTTAGCAAAAATGAAGGGTATTTGTGGCTGACAAAACAGTACAAAGTTGCCATGTTTGCTGCATACTATAGAGAGACAAAATGAGTGAATTTTAATCTTTTTTTTTCTCTCTTCACAATCTCAAGTTATTGTCTCTTTTAGTTATGCAAAATGATAAGTAATTATTAGTGATTAAATTCAATACTATGAAATATGAAATTAGCTATGGAGTTTGTTGATAATACTTAGCTAATTCGTTGCTAAAAAGCACCTAGCTAATTGAGTTTTCTTATAATTCATTGTTAATCTGTAGCTAAATGAGATTAGCATGGAGTTTTTGTTGTTTAGCTACGGAATTTTATTTGTCACTAATTTCTTATTTGGCATAATACATAAATGTATCATTTAATTTCTCATATCACATTTATGTCTTGCAACTTTGGATGTGCATATGTAGGCATTTTAACTTTCAAAAGGTTGAACAAGTAGACACATTAGTCCTTCGTGGCATAATACATATAGAACACCTGTAAGATGAAAATTGTTTGATGCTACGTAGGACGCATGTATCTATTTGCTTAACTTTATAAAAGTTTAAGTGTCTACATGTGCACATTCAAAATTAGAAGGCATATGTGAGCTGATATCAAATAAAAAGGCATATTTATATATTATGCCTTCTTATTTTCTAGCAATGAAAATCATTTGTTCTAAAAATAGGAATCATGTTGCGTATTTGTCAAACTTATACGTTGTTTCTACCTCAATAATTTATAGGATAAGAATTGCATAGACTCTTTATCTCTCTGTTCTATTTATAAGTAAAATTATATTGGATATATTGTTGCTCCGTTGAGTATTTGATTAGTAGATCCCACCATAGTCAAGTACTCTTTGCAATATGCCTATGCATTCTAGTAGAAACTTTATAGAACTAGCACCAACAAGCAAAATAAGTACTTAAAAAATGAGATGATTTTCAAATAGCAAATAAAGAGAAAAGGTGAAGATTTCATCATCATTACATGTCATTAATTCCTCTTCTTTATCTAAAAAATATTTCCTTATATTAGACAGTTTCAATAAAAGAAAATGATTATATAAATATCTTATGTATTTAATTTATCATTTTTTTGTAAAGGAACATTGTAATGATCGATCACTTTAATTATTTTTCCTTTTAAATTTTGCAAAATTATAAATAAAAAAGGATTATTAAGTTCACTACGCCGAAAGAAGCACAAGAGACAAAAGGAGATGGACATAAAATATTATGAGCAACCTAAAGCTAGAAAGGTTTAGTATGGCAGTGTGTCTATATTTTATATATATTCATTTATTTTATTTTATTTTTTTCATCCAATATTCGATACCATATTGGAGCCCGATCAAATTCGAATACGCGTCGAAAAGTTTCAAATTGGAGGTAAAACACTCCCTAACAAAAGGGACTCTGTACCAACTGGACTCGAACTCTAGACTTATTGATTAAGGATGAAGGAGTGCCTACTGCCTACCACTCCATTAAAAAAAAATACAAAGTGAAGACATTTACCTTCAAAGAATATGACATAGTAGATAAGACAATTAATTTTTTAGTTAGAGGTTTTTGAATTTGAGCTATATATTTTTTTACAAATCTTAATAAAGGGAACTTATCCTTCAAATTGGGCTACAAATCCAAATTAATCAGATTCTAACGTTAATACTAAACACTAGATGGGAAAAAAATAATTAAAAATCTTACTTCATGTTAATTGAATGTTTTTAATGTTTACTATTCCCTTTATTACAACCTAGAAAAAAAATGGAATTATAATATAAAGTAAGGTTTGAATTATTGTTTTATCGTAGTTACTATGAACTTGATAGCCTTCATCTCTGGAACACTAAATTCTCATGCAATCACTAATAAATTCAAATATTACAAAAGAAAATAAAAGAACCTTCTGATTTTTGTATTAGTTCACCTAATTTTTATTCAGTTTCATTCAAGCTCGTTTTTTTTAAAAATCTTTTTAGAAAATAAAATAAAATAAGGGTTTCACCAACTACCGCATTAATTAAGAAAATTATTGAATGTGACATAGTGTTTCCCTGTATATTAAAAAAAATAAGTATATAGTTATTTACAGTATATAACTATAGATATAAATGGTTCTTAGAGTTAATTTGGTCAACCCAGTCACAATCCACACGTGTGTTATGCTGATAGTTGAAAGCTCCATTTCAAAAATTTGACAAGCTCAAAATTCACTCAAAAACTATATACTATGTGATTTTATTTTCTAGTTTGTCCAAACTTTTCAAATAGTATAACACATCAACTCCCTCTTTAAATCTACTAAAAATAACACGTGGTTCTAATTCATAATTTATACATGTATATATTAGTTATTTGAAAAAGGAAAAATATGAATGAACCAATATATTAACCATAGTAGTATGTTTTATATGAGAAGAAAAATATTAAAGCTTTATAAATTTTAAAACGTGAATAATTAACTTTACTCTAATCAGCAACCAAACAATCCTTTAATTCTATTCTTACTTACATTAGAGTTAAAATATATCCGGTTTCGTGCCGCACAGAGCTCTATTTGGAAAAACACTCCCTACAATTTTTTTTGTCATACTCAGGACTCGATCTAAACTATATTCGGTTTCGCGTCACGAAGTACTCCCTACCAAATAATTTGCCAAATTCAGGGCTAGAACTCGAAACCTCTGGTTAAGAGAGGAATAACCCAATTCACTACACCACATTCTTGGGTAATATAAAAAAGGGTAATGCTAAATGGTCAAAAAATTTGGCCACAAAATTTTAAAAGTGTATAATATCTTTTTTATTTTAAAATAAAGTGATCTGTTTTCCATTTTTTAATTAAAAAGTATGAAAGTTAGAAGAATAAAAATGTTCAAAAAGGTAAAATAAAATAGGAAAAATACCATTCTGGCCAAAAGGATTTTTCTTATAAAAAACATCATTTCTACCTTTACAAGATAAAAAATATAACTACATAAGTACTATTCTTTTCAAATTTTATTTATGACATTATACTGATTATATTGTTGCAGTATTTATGATGATGGTTTTAATTGGACACAACTTTCGGTTCTCTTCATTGAATTAGCATGGGTTTAGTGATGAGACATGATTGTTCTCTTCATGCGACAAATACATTTAATACTTTTGTCTTTCATTACCAAAAAAAGTATAGGGTAAGGCATTGCATTCATAAATCATAACTTGTCTTTTCTTAATTTACACTATGAATTATAGTACTACAATTTCCATAATCATTTAAATTCAACTTATAATACTATTCTATACTTTATTAGCATTTATTGAGTTTGACAATAAATTATACTTATTTTTCCATAAAGAAGATTTTTGATTTATCATGAAATATTCAATTATCAATTATCAATCATCACAATTTCATCATTTATCTTTAGTTTTCATTTTAAATGATTACTCTCATAAAAAAGGGAAAAATATATTTCCTTGACTCTAAAATATCTATTACCATTACATTAATTTTTAAGAAAATGTCGGATACTTTTTTAATTTAACAACTATTTATGTCAATTTCCCATAATTAAGAACATAAATCTGCCAATCTAGTGGGTTTAAGGGGGAATGGTAGCCCAATTATGGCCAGCCCATGAGAAAAGGGGATACCCCATAGACCAAAAGGGCATAGATCAATAAGATCCTAGAAAATACCCGCAGCAGAATCGGAAAGATCTTTAGTAGATTGTTTTTAGGTTCAAATCAGAAATCTTCCTTACGCCTACAAGTAAGAGTCTCCTAGGATTTCGCAAGAGAAAGGTAGCCAATCTGGGATACGTTACGGCAAAGAATAGGAAGGTGCCTCTGGCAGATTGCCCTTTCTTTTCCTTTCCTGGGCTAGGTAACCGTTAATGAAATATCCAAGGCATTTTCTGCTTTGTGGAGTCAACTCGTCCTCCCCGAAGCGAACCCACATATAAATTAGTGTATACATATGCACTTACAGTTACGGATATAGTAGGCGCAATCGGAGCACTACATAAAATGGAGCTGTTGTGTTTACAACAGTGACCCAAATAATTATGCCAAAAGTTCAACAGAAATGGTTATGTTAAAGAAATAGCACTTATTAGCAACTTTTTGGCCATGTCTTTGAAATATAGTCACAATTACTTGAAATTCCATGGCAGTGAATGCACAAAATTTAAATAATTGATTAAACTTTAAATAGTAGGTGTTAA
Source organism: Solanum raphanifolium (assembly GCA_036250405.1). Taxonomy (NCBI): domain Eukaryota; kingdom Viridiplantae; phylum Streptophyta; class Magnoliopsida; order Solanales; family Solanaceae; genus Solanum; species Solanum raphanifolium. Next base: position 23,414 of record JAJOOE010013119.1, on the reverse strand, counting down.
GGTGGTTAGCATTGGCATTTATAAGAAGCTAAGTCATGAAACGTGGGTTCCAAATTTAAATTGGACTTGCATATAACCCTGTGAATTGGGCCTTCATCAAAATGAAAGATTGGGCCAATTACTATCGTTAATTGGGTTGAATTGAGTTTGATTAAAATGAGCTAGTAATCATAGTAATGGGGTCCTAATTTAATCCGCTCAATTGTTACTAAGTTTGCATTTCTTTGTTATTCTTTTATAATTTTTTCGTAAGTAAATAAATTATTTTCTAACATATCAAATAATATATATATATATATATATATATATATATATATATCTTTTTGAAAATATGTTTCATAAGATTTCTCATTAATCTATTTGAATTATATATTAGCCCAACTTTTCATGGACTGAAGTGAGCTAAGCAAATAAATAGATAGGTCAATGATCAGGCCAAACTTAATCAGATTGAGCGAGTCATATTTTTATGGGCTAATTTTGCTAGTTCTACTTTCATCCATGTGTTGGGCCCCCCAAAGGTAAAGCAAGCAATGGAAAAATAGTGTTCACACAGTTTTGTTTTATATATCTAAATTTGAATTAAAATGAAATTTAAAAACGTAAAGAATATTTTTAAACTGATAATCTTAAAATTAAATATGTAAATCTACTAAAATTCCATTTAAATCTTGTAATTTTAAGTACACACGCCGTTTATTTTCTCTATTTTTAAAAATACTCATTGTCATTGATAATACATTAAGATATATATGCTATTTATTATTTTGAAAAAAATACAAAGTCTATTGTGAACAAATAAAAATCGAGGAAGTATTACTCGAGAAGAGACACAAGGAAGTGTTTTTTCTGTTGTAAGTTGTAGGAAATTTCTTAGAATTTTCTAGGGCCAAGGGATTTAACCAAGAAAATATACTCTCTCCAATAATTGTTGGGCCATCCTTGAATCACCAATGGATCCACTCCCAATATTAAAGGTAGGTAAAAATGAATTTACACTATTTATTTAGGAAAAATTACGCGAATTGATAAATATTATTAGTATATTATTTAATACAATTATAGTTTCATATAATTATGAATTTGAGGTTACAGTTTAATGAAATTTGATATGGAAAATCACAGGTATTTGTATAAACCTTATTTACATATATTAATTTGTATATATTTCTATATTTGTATATGTATTAATAATTTTGTTATTATATTGTACATATCTATATGTATTTGTGTATATACAAACTTTCATTTTTGGTGTTTGGTTTTATAAATTTTTATTTTTGATTGTATATTTTTTTACTTTTTATGAATCAATTGCATAATTTCAACACTTATATACAATTACTTGTTTATCTACAATACAAATAGTTGTATATAATATGTTACTTGTAAGAATCAATTTGTACAATTTGTTAAAAGACAGTGAAATATACCTATGAAAATTAGCATAGCAAATGAACTATAGTTATGGAGCATAATTAGGCAAGCTGTAGCTAATGATGATTATTAAATTTCCTCATTTGTTAGTTGAGAGCATTAAATAGGGAACTTAATTTAGTTAAAATTATTTTAGCATTTTCTTTACGCATATACACTACATTATTTTTCATAGGTCAAACACACAAAATGATTTGTTTATCTAAAAAAAACATAAGTTGCTCAAGGGAAGATATTTTTATTCATTATAAACACGTACATGATTTAATTAATTCAGTTGTAGTAATTATTTTTTTCTCTTGTAGTCATTGATGAATTGGAACAAGAACAAATTGCCAAAGGTAGATGTATATGATGAATGTGATGAAACACTCCTTTTTCATTATTTAATTATTAGAATAACAGTAATAATTAATTAATGATTAAGTGTACACGTAGTATTCTTAATTATATTTAGATGGAAGATTTTATGAACAATGAAGAATGTATTTTTGGACTTATATTAGAACACAGTTTAAGCTGTCCTTTTTGGTTTGTGGTTTTTCCTATCAAAACTATGTGCTTTATCAACATCTATCATCATTTTCATTTGGAAAAATTGTACTTTGGTTTATTAATTATACAACTGCGTTTTCACATGTACTCCTTCATGTGTCTAATACTAGTTCTTTTTAGGTGTTTCGCCAAATGTTTTTATATTTATTATTTATGTGTGAGGGGTAAAAATAGCCATAAAAAATTAATCTGTTCAATCGGTTCATGTTTGAGCGGTAGAGAATTTTTTTAACCCATTTTTGTTGGCAAGAAGAAGATCCATGCTTCACTAGTTTCATTATCCATCAGTAGAGTAGCAGAAAGAAAGAAAGAAAGAAAGAAAAAATAGTGAAGCAAGTCTAGGGATTTCGGACATAAAAAGGGAAAGTGTTCAATCTTTTCATAGGTTCCCCTCAACATGCCACGTGAAAGAAATCTAGCCATCCAAGTATATATCTGATAGATGAAATCTCAACCATTGGATGGAGATATTTTGTGATGAAGCAAGCACGTGAGCAGCACAACATTCAGCATAGAAAGAATCATAGTTTGTTAGGTGGTTAGAGTTCTTAGTATAAGATTGGAAGAAGCTTGTGGAAAATTGCTAGAGGTTTAATTTTCCAATCACATGTTCCTATATCATACTGGGGCGAGTGTGTTCTTACATCAACACACTTAATTAATATTTTTCCTTCAAAAGTCTTGAGAGGAAAAACACCCTATGAAGTTCTTTTCAATCAATTACCTTCTTATTCATTTTTGAGGTCCTTTGGTTGCCTTTGTTATTGTTCAACTCTCTCTCAAGGAAGAGGAAAATTTGACCCTAGAGCTATAAAATGTATTTTCCTAGGATATCCACAAGGGAAAAAAGGATACAAAGTTATGGATTTCAAAACTACAAAGGTCTTTGTTTCTAGGGATGTCATGTTCTATGAAAATAATTTCCCTTTTGTTGACTCTGCTTCTCTTTCATCTTCTTCTATTTTTTCATCCACTAGTCCTTATTTTGATACAACCTCAGATTTCTCTCATGTCATTCAAAATCCCCAACATATTCCTTCTGAACACATTAATTCTGACATCCCTTATCCACAAGAGGCAATTGTTACTCCACCAGAATCTACAATTGTTACTCCACCAAAATCTACTTCCCCCAGAAGATCAGGAAGGATTTCACAAAAACCAAGTTACTTACATGATTTTGTCTGTAACAGTGTCTACCTCACCAACCTCACTGATTCATGTTTCGCTTTCCCTCCTCCCACTTCTAGTTTTTCCTTCAATGCCTTATCTATGCCTAACCAACAATTTTTTCATTCTCTCAACTCTTACTCTGAGCCTACCAGTTATTCTCAAGCTACAGGGCACCCATAGTGGAAAGCTGCAATGGATGCAGAGATTGTAGCTTTGCAATTAAATAACACTTGGGATATTGTAGATTTGCCCAAGGGAAAGAAAGTTTTACCTTGTAAGTGGGTATACAAGATAAACTTCTTACAGATGGATCAATAGAGAGATTTAAAGCTAGACTTGTGCTGAGGGGGGACATTCCAAGGGAAGGGATTGACTATAATGAGACTTTTTCTCCTGCTGTCAAAATGACAACAATCAGATGCCTCTAGGCAGTGGCAGTCAAGAAAAATTGGACAGTTTCACATTTAGATGTGAATAATGCTTTTTTACATGGATCTTTGAAAGAAGAAGTTTTCATGAAATTTCTCCCTAGTCTCATTCCAACTTCATCTAATCAGGTTTGTTGACTCAAAAAATCACTATATGGTTTAAAACAAGCTTCCCGTCAATGATATTCTAGGCTTGCAGGTGCTCTTGCCTATAAGGGATACACAACATCTTTAATTGATTATTCTTTGTTCTCCAAGACCTCAGGAGAGCTTGTCTCTATCATAGATGTTTATGTTGACGACATTTTGCTAACAGGAAATGATGTTGCTGAGATTGGAGATATTAATCTTTCTTAAATTCAGAATTTAGAGTAAAAGATTTAGGCGATATTAATTACTTTCTTGGTATGAAAGTTATTAGAGAAAAACATGGATTCATTGTTTTATTTAAAAATATTAGTTAGACTGGTTTTAGAGTCGCCACTTAATTTTTAAAGGAGAATTAAGAAAACTGTTTTTTTCCAAAAGATTAAAAAACAGAAAATCTAATGAAAAATAATTACAGGGTTGGGGGTTAATATTAGCATTTCGGGAAGGGTTTGAAAGCACCCGAAATGCCCGTTAACAGGCGGTTATCCGATAATTAACTATTTCGCTAAACGATTTTAAAATAAGAGCATACATGACTAAGTTACGAAAATAAACAGTATAAAACTTGAAATTATTTTTTAAGGGAAAGGGAAGTATTATAAGGGCATTTACTTAAGTGAAATATAATAAATATTTCAAAGGTCAATTTAAAACTGAGTTTGTTTAATTTCAACTCAAAATGGTTTTCTTTTTGGGGAGTTGAATTTTTATAACCTTAAGATTAACATCAATTAATGACAAGTGGACATGTATGAAACAATAAAGAGGAGCAACTTTCACATATAGCAAACACAAAATTCATATTTGTATGCTATAGCAAAGTTTGCATAATTGCGCTCCATAGCAAACATAAATATGTATATTTCCCTATACATATACAAAAGAAAGCAATTGTATAATTTGTTTTGGTATACATATACAAAAAGATCAATTGTATAAAGTGAGAGAGGCGAGTGAGCGAGCGAGATCTGAGAGAGGGGAGAGAGGGGAACGAAAATATATGTAAATATACAATTTTCACGCATTTTATACATTTGCGTTTTTGTATAAAGTGAGAGAGGCGAGTAAGAGAGCGAGATCTGGGAGAGTGGCGAGCAAGATCTGGGGGAGGGGAGAGAGAGGATCGAAAATATATGTATATATACAATATTCTCTCGCTTTATACAAACACAAACGCATTTTATACAATTTGCATTTTTTGTATAAAGTGAGAGAGGCGAGTAAGAGAGCGAGATCTGGGAGAGTGGCGAGCGAGATCTGATAGAGGGGAGAGGGGAACGAAAATATATGTATATATACAATTTTCTCTCTCTTTATACAAACACAAACGCACTTTATACACTTGCGTTTGTATAAAAAATGAGAGAGGCGAGGGAGAGAACGAGAGTGGCGAGCGAGATACACCAAGAGAGAGGTGAAATAGCAACAGTTTGCTATGAGGTACAATTAAATCAAACTATATTTATAGCATTTAATTTGAATTAATAATTTGCTATTATATACAATTTTCCCAACAATAAAATAAGAAGAGAAACTTGGGCCAAGTCTGATTTTCTGTCCGCCTGGGCCAACACTTGGGCCTATTTTCATTTTTGGGCCTTTACGTCATCTGTACATGTCCTAGTCTAACATAAAATAGATATCTTTCTTTTGGGCCTTAGGCCCAATTCCTCCACCTGTCCTAAGAACTAACAAGTAATAGCAAATAAGCGGGGTTAGGCCCAAAATAACAAAATACGATTTTGAAGTTACGAGTGGGTCTTTGGCCCAATCTTTTCAATTTCTCGATTTGTTGCTTCTTTCAACTCCAGGACATGTTCATCAATTTTTAATAGGCTGGCCGACTCGATAAAAAAGAAGTTTGGCCCTTATGACTCTCCTGAAATGCAAAAGGGAGGCGATACGAGTCCATAATGAACTCGGATAGGTTTCACATGCAACCAAATAGGAGAAAAGATTAGTATACTAAAAGAGAGAGTAGAACGAGGTTGGAACACTTTCTACAAATAATAACCACGAAAACAATGACTTAGACCATATTATGTACATTGAATAAAACCAAGAAATAAATAGAAGAAAAACGGATCACTTCAATAATTAATGCCCTCACTTAATTTGCTCACAGTAGGCAACAAAGAATACCAAAATGATGATTCAAACACTCTCAAATCAAATAAGAATAGAACTACAGATTCATAAATGACTATCTTTGCTCTAAATTAAAGGGCTGAATAGTCAAATAACCAACACTCATAAATAAAGAAAAGGACTAAAACTAAAGAACAAGGCGTCAAAACAAAAACCAAATATATAAATAAAAAAGAGGAGTAACTAATCTTCATATTGAAATCGATTTTAACTTCCTTCTACAAGCAAGACACAAGGATAACGAAATATGACTCTGGGAAAGAGATCAGAGCTTGAATTTAACACATAAATAAAAGAAAACGAGACCTTTAAATCAACTCATCATTTTAAAATATTTGCTCTCAACATGATTTTGGCCAAAAGAAAGAAATTTGAATCAGGTCGCAAGTCACAGCCCAAACCCAAGTAAACGAACGCAAATAGATAACTTTATCCAGAGATCAAAATAAACACGTTAAAGTCCTACACTAAACTGACGTAGTGAAAGTAGTCAAACACATTAGAGGAGGGGCTACAAAGGTCATAATTTCCCCTCTTAGTCATATTGATAGTATTTGACTAAATCATGACTAATTCCAGCAACATGACTTTTAGCTAGAAAGAAAGAACTGAAAGAAATCAAATCAAGTGACATGCTGAAACTATCCCTATATAGTCAAGTAAACATCTATACAAATAAGAGTATTAGAGATCAAACAAACACATCATAAATCTATCCTAAACTTGGAACAGTAGAAGAAATCACAGACATTAAGAAGTGATTGCTAAGCAACAACTATATTTCGAAAAGAAAAAGATTAAGCAACAGCAGCACCCGACTGGTAACTTAGAGATGAACAATCAACAAAATTTATACAATCAGAGAGACCTCATATCGACATTTAGAACAAACGAAACTTTAAGAAACAAACTACAGTACTAAAAAAAGACTGAATCGAATTTCTCTCATTTCTGAAACATCAAACGATTCAACTACTGGTAAAAAAATAAAAATAAATATCTAAATGAAATCACGACTCGAAAAAGAGTTTACCTCTTTCGGAGAAGCAACCTGGGACTACGAGCTTGAAGAACAGTGATTTCCCCACAAATCGAGCTTCACCGGATTCCGGCAAGCTCTAGTGAATAGTGAATGAATAGGAGACTGAAATCTAGACTCAAGCGCGTATGACTCAATCGCCTAAATTATCTGCTTTAATGTGGTTGTCTCTAACCTCTGAAGCGTAAACTATTTCTTGAATGAAAATTTGTGTTTCCTTAAGTCGAAAAATCTCGATATCTTGCCAATGTCTCCAACCCTTAGCTAACTCTCAATGCTTTCTAACAACAATTTTTCTCACCCAGAATTTTCAACCCCCTCACAGTGAAGAATATGAGGCATTTAATATGGAAAAATTAGGGTTCCAAATGGGGGGGAATAGACAAAAAATGGACTCATGGGCCCATCCCAAAATTCAAACTCCCAAAATTCTTTCACCATTTTAGGGAAACACCCATTCTCTGAAATTTCACCCATTCCGGAAGAGGAAATGGCAAATCGACGCTCAGAATCAATTCCATTGTCCTTGGACACCGACGTAGCCTCATCTTGTAGCCCCAAGGATGAAAACGCGTGCTTTTGCTGTTGCTGCGACTGTACTTGTCTGAGGGAACATTGGGAAGAAGACAAGAGATGTAGGGTACTGATTCACGCGTCCAAGACGTGAACCTGCCGTGTATTTCGACGGAAAAGGTGTCGTTTGAAGCCGTTGTTCATGTCGTCTGCCAGCTGTTGTTGACGCGTGTATTCACTGATGAAACATGCGTTTGATGTTGTTGATATATGGGAATTGTATCGCTGATATCTCTTCATTGAAGGAAGTGATCTGGGTCAAGAGATTATTGGGTTGGGTCGGCTGGGAAATGGTTATTTGGATGATGGGCTGCTGGAATTTTGGAATGCAGGGTCAAGATTTTGGTCAATTGGGTGGGCTTCTGAAGATTTGTAGATAGGGCCCAAAACTTGGTCTTGCAATTTAGTTTAAGGATCACTAAAACTACAATTAACGAAATTACCGAATGAATTTCAATCGAAGTCAATCAGAATTAAAAACTAGCCAAATGAGTTTAGTTGGTAATTCGACTAAAACTAACAAGACGAACTAATAGATATTAATTAATGAGTTTGTTAATCTTAACGAAATAAAATGATTGACTTAAGTATAACATAATTAAGTTAAATACGAACTAATCAATTCAAAATCGTAATTACGATTTAACTAAACTAAATTAATAAAATACTTGGCTAAGAAATAAAATTTTTTGATATGATTTTTAAATATTTATAAAATATATTAATAAGTATATAAGAACTATGTGTTATTTTAATAATATAAAAATGACTAAAATCACGTCAAAACTTTGAAAAATATTTTATAAACTAATTATTCTAGATCATTTGCAAGCTAAGATGCTCGAAAACATAATTTCTACCGAGGAGGGTCAAAATTGGGTGTCTACATTCATCATCACTCAACAAAAGTTTGCTTTAGATCTAATCAAAGAATTTGATTGCTCTCATATTCCCAGCGTTATTTCTCCTTTGGATCCATATATCAAATTACAAGCATATGATGATATACCTCTTACAATTTTCAGACATTTAATAGGGAAGATGAACTACCTGACTCATACCTGTAAAGATTTGGCATTTCTTGTATTGAAGCTCACTCAGTTCATGCAAAGACCTTGTCGTTCCCATTTTTTTGCTGCACTTCGTGTGTTGAAATATTTATAGTTGGATCCAGGGGAAGGAATTCTTTTATCATCTAATCCTTCTTTGGCACTCTTGGCTTTTTGCGATGTCGATTGGGGCTCTTACAAGGACACTCGCAGGTCAATTAGTGGTTTTTTCATCACTCTTGGTGGTTCTCCGATTTCATGAAAATCAAATAAGCAAGCTTCGATCTCTCTTTATTCTGCTGAAATTGAGTACCGATCAATGAGGAAGGTCACGCCTGAAATAACTTGGTTGGTTCGCTTGCTCGAGGATCTGTCCATTTCCCCTTCATTACCGGTCCAAATCCACTATGACAGTTAAGCCGCGATTCATATCACCCACAACCCAGTTTTCCATGAGAGAACTAAGCATGTGGAGCTTAACTGTCATTTTGTGCGCCAACAATACATCTCGGGTCTCATATCTCTTCAGTTTATTACCTCAAAGAATCAACTCGCCGATCTGTTCACTAAACCACTCTTTGGATCTTCTCATCGTGGCATATTATCCAAGTTGGGGGTTTCGACATTACAACTCTCATCTCTCCCCTCCAACTTGAGGGGGGATGTTGGCAAGAAGAAGATCCATGCTTCACTAGTTTCATTATCCATCAGTAGCAGAGAGAAAGAAAGAAAAAATAGTGAAGCAAGTCTAAGGATTTCAGACATAAAAAGGGAAAGTGTTCAATCGTTTCATAGGTTCTCCTCAACATGCTATGTGAAAGAAATCTAGCCATCCAAGTATATATTGAATAGATGAAATCTCAACCATTGGATAAAGATATTTTGTGATGAAGCAAGCACATGAGCATCACAACATTGGGAAAATTGTGTAAAATAAGTGAGGTACTTGCTTGACTAAACTATGCTAGTAGGTGATACACCTACTTAGAATTAGTGGACTGCATTCTAAGTGAAAATGACAAGTAGGTGATGCACCTACTTAGAATTAGTAGACTACTTTTTTAAGTGAAAAGGGCAAGTAAGTGATCCACCTACTTAAAAACTTGTGGCAGAAATTAAGGAGGTGATGCACCTGCTTGCTTAAAAGTAAAGGACCATATTATTTCTCCAATTTATTAAGTGAAAACGTCCAAAAGGGACCTCTAAAGCACTCAAGCTTATCACATCTCCTTCATCACTTATTTTCCAGAAAATTGCTCCCAAGGAAAGCCATAAAAGCTCCAAGAGTTCTGGTCTATAGCTTCACCATCAAAATCTGAAGCAAACCCTTTCTTTTTAAAGTACAAGTTAGTAGAACATATCCCATTAAGGAATTCAAGTGAATAATCTGATTTAACATCAAGTTAAGGGGGAGAGAACAACCTAAACCTTGGAGAATCCAAGTCTTAGCCAGTGAGGTTTCTGTCCAGCAAGGTAAGCTATGGAAATTTTCATCCCTTTTTTGTTCTTGCATTGTTTGTGAAAGTTTTTATGTATTAATGAAATAATGAGTGTTGTCTCTATATGGTGTGAGCTTGGAGGAAGGATGTGCTGATTGGGAAAGCCATGGAGTGGAGTCCCCTTAAATTTTGATTTTGAGCATCTTAAATGTAATGTTAGTTGGAACTCACAGAATGTTGATCGGAAGCCGTATGTTCATGTTGCTATTTTCACATTTTGATGCTTAGGGATTATTTTGTGTATCGTAAAATAAGGAGGTGTGGCTGGATATGTGCAGAGAAGTCATGAGAACTGGTTATAGGATGAAACATTGAAAGTGTAGTGATACACCACTTAATTGAGTGTTGTATGAGCTTACTCTCTGCCATCCCTTTGTATATTGTTTTCCAAACGTTATGAAGCCCGAGGAGTTTTGGAGGACCATATAAGAAGGCTGTATAGTATATGAAAAAAATTTAGAGGAGAATGGGTGGGAAGAATACCCTTGATGGGATTAATTACAGATTTACTGCCAATTACTGTTTTGGTCTGATCATGTAGCCCAAACTTGTTTATCAGTTACTAATGCTAATTTTATTATTTACTCCATTGTAGATAAATAATCTGAAAGGAAGATAGTTAACTCATTGTAATATCCAAAGTTGTGCAACAAGGTATGTAAGGCCATTCAATTTCCTATTTCTTTGGCATGAATCCAACACTTGTATTACAAAAAGTAAGCTTTCTAAGTTCCCTTGGTAGTGACTGATCCATAGTTGCAGTTCCTACTCCCTAGAGCATTAAAGTGAGTACTCTAATATGAGTTTATTACTAAATGTGCGTGCTTACTCTACCAAGTACTAGCATGCAAAGTTTAAACGTGTTTCATCATCAAAGTGCCCTTGGCACGTATTCCCCTTATATAAATCAAAGTGATCCTAGATTACACATGGTCCATATGTTTATATGTTGGATATACAATCTGCCCATATCAAGCCAATTTGCTTCAATTGTCTATTCCATCATATATGTCATCTTGTCACATGTTCATATGTTCCCTATATTGGTTATTACTCCCATTGTGTTAGACTATTATGTTACCTCACAAGATCCCCACTTGCTCTATTGTACATTTTATATGTACGTACTTGGAACATGTATCTGTCCTTAAGTTGAATCTGCACATGTTCTCCTTTGGTTCCATTTTCATATGTATCTTGTATTTGATATTAGTTAGTGAGTATTTGGCTACCATATAGAGTTCAAATCTCTTGGCTGAATGTTAAATGTCTTCACTAGATATGTGCTTTAACTTGAGATGTCAAAATGCTTATTGAGTCACATAAGCTCCTAAGTATTACGTTGGTGTCACATATGTTTTCCATGTCATTGTTATTATCGTAAGTCCATATTCACAAGTCTTCTACTAGTGGTTCATAGTTCCAAGTCTCAACAATGATTATGACCACAAAAACAACAATTTCAAAAGAGTTATGATCATGCAAAAGAGTTATGAACATCAAAACAACAATCTCAAAGATTAAGAAATCTAAGTGAAGCAATTTGTATAATGATGGGTGGCAGCCCAGGGGCAAATGCCTCGCATGGATTGATCTCAATTGGTATGGAAAGGGTGGCAGCTCAGGGGCGAAAGCCTAACATGGGCCGATCCCAATTGGTTGAATTATGAGGACATCATCCAGAGGTTAAATGCCTGGCATGGGTCATCCTCTTCTACCACTGATCAGCTGGTTATTTGTATCACATGCCTTATAAAGATTAGAACACACAGAAAAGTAAAGAAAAGAATGTAAGATACACGATTCTAAAAGTATAAGCAAAGGTGGTCTCTAATCCTTACCTATTTGTATTTGGTTTCACTTGAGCTCTCATTTTACATATGGTTGTATTATGCCTTACATATTCAGTACATTCTTTCATACTGACATCTCTTATTGGGGATACTGCATTCCATGCTGCAGGTACATGTATTCAACTAGTAGATCTCCCCCATTGAAGCACATAATACTCAGCGGTTGTTGGTGAGCTCCAGGTTGATTCAGGGCTTTGCCGAGTCTTTACTATGCATATTTTGATAGTTGTACAGTCATGGATTCTAGTAGAGGCTTTGTAGACATTTTAAAACTATCATATGTATTCCTAGTTTTACCTATCACATGTATTGATTCAACTAGTCGACATGTGTTGTATATGTAGCTTCTTAGTTGCAAATCTATATGCATAGTAGTTCACTTTCTCATCATAGATCACTTGTAAAGCATGTGTTCATATGGTACTTGTCCGCCTAACCTAGAGTGGGGTGTGACAATATGTATAGAAGCTTGACTCAATCTTAATTTAGCATCAAAGGTAAAAACTCGCACAGACTGTTAATTTCAAATTTTGTACCTCATCCCAATATAAATACTTAGCTAAATGGGGCATCATATTCTTATAACTTATTGGCTTTTACCCCCCGAAAAATAGAATAGTGTCTCAAAATATATAGGACATGGTCCTTCAATAAACATCATCATTGCTCATTAACATCCAAAAAATAATGTTACTATCACTACTTTAATTCTTAGAAACTTGCACATGCTCTAACATTTCATTCTTATAATTCCTTACAACAAACTATTATTGTAACCACTTTATTATTATCATAAAATAAAACGGCCATTTCAAAAAAATTCTTCTTGATAAATGATATTATGTTTACATTTCATATTTTTATTAGCAATATTACGCTTATAATTTCCTTATAATTTATAATATTACGCTTATCCCCCTTAAAGTAGGTTCAAATATTGGTGCGGCCTCTACATATTTTGTCCAATTATCGTTGCTTTAATTTATCTTATCAAAAAGAAGTGTGGATGGAGTTTATTTTAGGCATAAAGTTCCTCTTGAACTCATTTGTCCACGTCTTTTTGTTGTCATTTTTTGGAATTTTTATTTCTCTTTAGCTGGAATTTCTCAAATAATTTGTTTTTTTCCCCTCACAAAACTAACAAAGAACGTCTCCATGAATAAAATAAAGGTGCCCTTATCATCAAGAGAGTATACAGTGTTATATATATATATATATATATATATATATATATATATATTATTTTTTTAATTATTATTATTATTATTATTTATTATTATTATTATTATTTATTTATTTTTTTCGAGGTTAACATGGGTTCGATCGATATATAATACATGTACCATAAATGCTAGTCTACCTGTGGCTATACTCAACATAAACAGATTTAGAATTTAAAATTTATGAGTTCAATTTTTAAAATTTTAGAATTTCCCAGTTATTCTTCTAAGTTATAGGAATATATTCATATCAATTATTTATTCATATCTCGCTTTAAAATAATGTATTTAGACGAACCGGTATCACAAGGATGGATCCATATATACTCTACTAACAAACATATATTGAAGTCGATTTCATAATTTAAGTACAATCTTTTGGGCTAAAATTACTAGTAATTTTCTTTGGCATTAATATAAGTCATATTTTTGGATGAGAAAAATCACAACAATTTACTACAACCTCTCACTTTGATGAGAAAAAAAGATCCTAACTTGTCAAAATACACAAATTCAAAGAATCTACCAAGTAACCAATAATAATAATTTTTAAATCAACATGGGTCGTAGTGCCACCGCTGCTTCACCTTTAATTACAGGTCTTGAGTTCGACCTTTGGATATGGGGAAAATCCTTTTGAGGATGTCACCACCGAATGTGTCCCGCAGTGAGCAATCCGAATTTAGTTAGGACTCCAATCAGGCTTCGGACACCGAATAGAACACCCAAAAAGAATTAAAGGAACTTTTCCCCTCTTTTCTTCTTGTAGATTTAGTCCACATGGCTTACAGACACCTCCCTCCATATCCAGCATTTCTGAACAATGCTTGCTTTATGTCTTCTGAACTCACAACTCCACTCTGCTCCATTTCCTATCACACAATCATTTAAAAAAAAAAAAAAACTTAGTCAAATAACATGTCACATTAATTTGAATTCCGAACTTGTCATCCAACTCATAACTCATTTTAGTTACTCAGCTCACAATAATATATTTACACGTACGTATTTAAAAAGTTGTCCAATACAAATACATGATCTAAACAAAATTTGTTAGAACTAGTATCTAGTACGGTAGCTAAGCCCCTGATCTGTAATGACCCAAAGGTCATTTTTGGTAATTTTCACGAACACTTCCAAAAATGACCTTCCAGTTCATTACATGATTGACTTTCACATAATTTTTTTTAAAGGTGTATTGAATTTGTACCTCAGAACAAGAAGCTTGCATTGCAAAATCACTAAATGAGCTAATTACACACTGTTGAATCTCTAGGCCTAAAGCCTCTAGTGTGGTCACTGTTGATAACAATAGACCAGGCTTCCCTGCACAACATATCTCAACTTTTGTATCAACACTTCTCCTTTCCACATCAAACTGCCAAAAAAAACATATTAAAAAATTAAATCGAGACGGATTTAAATAGAGTGATATTGATAGTGATACTGATATTGATATTGATACTGATACTGATAATGAAAATTCATATAGTCCACCTTTGATTGTTGGGTTTTTTTAGGTAATAAATAAATATTGTTGTTGTAACTCACCTTAGGTGAATTTCTCACAAGCATTTCATTTGGTTTTACATCTTTGAAAATGCTCATCAAGCTTAGTTGATTTGGTCCAAGTTCCATTTCTTCTTGCAAATTATTGATTTTCTCTAGTAGCTCCTTCATGTAGTCTATAGTATCCCCAAGTATTGAAGTTCTGTCCATCTATCAAGGGTAAACAAGTAAATTAACATCAGAAAAATTATAATTACAAAAAGAAAAAAAAGTTACATTACATGGATAGTACAAAAAAAAATGCATTGCATAATTAACCTAGTTTAATTTGGTATAACAAGTCAATATAATTGCTATTTTTATCAAGTTTACTTTTTTATTTTATTTTAATGGGGGCAGTGAAAGAAGAAAATGGAAAAAGGGATTAAAAGTTAAAAAATCAACCTTTATCACGTAAAAGTTACTAAAATTTCTCTATTTTTATCATGTTACTAATTACTACTGCACATCATTAAAAAATTTCCCTTGAAAGCTTTATAAGTGACCTGATAGAAGATGAATTACCTAAATAGTCACCCATCCAATTATTTAAAAAGGGCAATTTGGTGCACTAAAATTTTCACTATGCGCAAGGTTCAAATCCGACCATAAGGGTCTATTGTACGCAACCTTATCTTGCGTTTCTGCAAGAGACTATTTTCAAGGCTTGAACGTGTGACCAAGCCTCCTACTCATAGGACAACAACTTTACGAGTTACTTCAAGGCTCCCCTTTACCCATCCAATTTCTTAAATAAAAAATAATTAATTGATATATAATATATGTATTAACTGTGTATAATTTGTCTATCTGAACAAAACCTACACAGTGAATTTTACCGGCTATTTGGGTAAAAATTCTCAAAAAATAAATAAATGATAAAGGAAGGTCTAATTAAGTTAATTACCTTGCTAATCTTTGGAACAACTGATCTAAGCATAGAGAGTCTATCATTAAGCCTTTTCCTTCTTCTTCTCTCAGCCATTAAATTTTTTGAAGGTTGACCATCTATTTTCTTTGATTTTGACTTTCTAATTTCTGGACACAAACCAATATTAAAACTTGAAGCTCCACCACCACTTCCTCCTGCACCTTCACACACTTGATTTTCCTCCAATTTACAAGGAATAACAACATTATTACAATTATTATTCCCCATTTCCAAATTTTGGAAACTATAGTTCCCCATTTCATCATCCAAAATTGATGAAAAATCCTCTTGAGAAGGAAATGAAGATGGTGGAGACAATTCATCACAAAGTGGACTATAAAATGAAGTACCACAATTTATCAAACTTTGTTGGTCAAATGGCAAATTACATGAATACCCTTCAAAGGAATTAGAAGTAGTAGAACAAGGAAGTGGAATATTATCATAGTTGAGGACATTGTTGTAAAAATCATGACACATTTCCATAGGGACTACATTTGTAGTATCCCATGACTCACTTCTTAGAGATAATAATTCTTCTAAGAAGCCATTCTCATTGTAATACTCCATTTTTTTTTTCTATGGAGTTTTGTTGGAAGAAAAGAAGAGAGGAGTTTGGAGGGTAGTAATGTAAAAGGGAGGGACCTTGATAAAATGAATAAAGTGGAGGATATATATAGGAAGAAGAATAATTATAGATTTATAGACTATAGTAATGTTTTATTAATGGGGCATCATTTGTCATTTATCACCTACAGTCTTGGACTACATAAATTTGGAATTTGTCTTAAAAGTAAGGGCAAATTTTTGAAAAGGAAACTATCACTTCTAGAATTATTATTTTGAGAAAATAAATAAGTGTTATTTTAGCGTATTTCACGCTCTAATTAAAAAATATTATAATTTAATAAATTTTTTATTTATTATACGGTGCCTAAAAAGTAAGCACTATAAATAATGATAAAAAGAAAGCTCTTTAATACTAGGATGTAGTTGGAAAAACACAATATTCATTTCTCTATAGTTACATCAATGAAAGTCAAATTGAGGTAAGAATTAATTTGTGTGTTTAAGGGTATGACTAAGTGATCAATGAAGTGGATCAACAATTAACCATGAGACCCTAGGTATTTTTTTCTCATATATTAAAACCTTGATCGATAGAATTATATGATATTTGTAATGGTGAAAGATAACAAGTACCTGATATAATTAGTTGAGGTGTCCGATATTTATATCAAATTATATCAGCTTAGGTATCATAGTTAAATAATTTAATAATATGATAATATATATAAATTAGTCATGGTTAAATAGGAGTACTCTATCTCTATGTGTAAACACAAAGAAAATGACAAAACTATATTTGAATTGAATGAGATTTATATTAAAATTATAACCAAACATAAATCGAACGTAACCATAAATAGATTAAGCCACTCTATCTTAAAGCTATGAATCAAAAAGTTTTGCTTATTGAAATGATATGAAACCAAAGAATTTCTCATGGAAATTAAAAGATGTTTCAATATCCATTTTTAGCATATGTGAATTAAAAAAGATTAAAGGATAAATTAAATACTTATTCTTTTTTATTTATAATTTTTTTTACTGAGTGTAAAAGAAAAAAAGTGGACAACTAATATAAAACAAAATGAATATTTATTAACTCTATTCTTTTTCTTCTGAATTTAAATTTCTTCATTCCATATTAATTATCCAACTTACTATAAATATTTGTTTGAAATTACTAGTCAATTTATAAAAAATTAGAGAATTAATTAAATATTTTTTATTTTACTCTTACAATTCTATCTTTTCTTTTTTGAAAATGCAAACAAAATTATAAAATTTCAAAAAGTTTCTTAAGAGATAAATTAATAAAATTATCTTTTTTATTTTTATAATTTCTTAAGAAGCGTATAATAAAAAAAGAAGTGAACTAGTAATATGAAACGGACGGAATAGTTCTCTTCTCAGCTGACTATTTGATCACGTTTGTGTCTGCACAGAAAAAGATGGGGGGTTTACCTTGTCAGGTTCTTTATATGCATAAATGTCTGGGAAATTAATTGCTATATTACCAGTACAAAATAATTACTAAATTATTTTAAATTTTTATTTTTTTAAAAAAATACACCCACAGAAGAAAAAGTCTCAATACTTTTTGGCCCTAGTTGTAAAAAATTCAAAATAGTTGGTAGGCCTTTTCTAATTCTTTTAGTTAAAATAATCCCTTTTAATTAGATTAACTTTTATTAATTAATTAATCATGTTCTCAGTTGTCATGGTTTTGATTACCTCTAATCCGTACCTTGTTTTTCCCTTAAAAAGAAATCTGTGTGTAGAACTTGTAAGCTGGTATTAATTAAAAAAAAAACCTCTAATTGAAAGTAATTAGAAAGTATTATGCTAATTAAATCAACAGTAATTGTTAATCAATTAAAATTTGGCTGATGTTAAATGTCTTATTAAGGTTAAGAATATATCATTACTGAACAATCTAATATTTTTCACACTAATTTTTGGATTAAGCGGTCTAGACATTTTGGATTTTTCATTAGGGGACGTTTCTGTAGTCAAGGTCAGTATATAATCCAAATATACTAGTATGTGATTAATTAATACTAGTTGAATAAAAATATTAGTACTTTTTCCTTGAATGAAGAATATATATTATTTTCTTTATTTACCAACATTAGCTTTTTGTACTTAATTAGATAAAATCAATCTAAAAAGAATATATAAGAAAAATAAATCTGCAGGTGGCGACAATGCTAATTTTTAAAGGGCCATATATATTAATTAGATGGCCTTATAATGACAATGGTCACGAACCTATGTTCCCACTGAAACCTTATTTTTACGTAATCGTCTGAGTTACTAAATTTATTATCTCGATTAATTTAAATTTACGTAGTATGTGAAGGGCCTATTTATCATTCTCATGGCTCCATTACAACACATTTCTTGGTATTAATTACAAACTATAACTTAGGTCTAGATGACCATATGTCTTTAACACAATTATAAACTAAAATTTTAATATATTGGCGAAACCATACATTTATTAATTGACTATATTTCTTTTAACACACCTCCTTATATGTGAGTATGAACCAAATACGTAAAAATAAATTTAATAATAGATGACGATGAGACTCGAATTCAGAATCTTTCCTTTTTTGATATCATACCATCTCATCCTATTAAGCTCTTCTCTTGATAAAATCAAATCTATACCATATCTTTTTTATTTAATCTTATTAAGCTCGTGTTTTGTCTTGTTACTTTTGAACAAGGATAGCAAGAAATTAGGAACACTATGGGGTTTGTATGATTATTTTACCATATATAACTTATCCTAATCCATGTTGTGATAATCAGCTCATTTTAATGGAACAAAAAAAAAAAAAACTTAGGGAGAATCATAGCCACATGCTACAGGTTCGTATATATATATAACTGAAAGGATAAAGTATAGCTAAAAGGATAAAATTTTGGACACATGCACCTACAATATACTATATAGGAATTCGTGTACAGTTTTTAGGTCAATGCTCTATACTATAAAGAGAAACCAAATAATGAAGAAATAATAAGTAATAGTCCTTTCGATTCACGTTCGTTAAGCAGGTGATCACAAAATTAATTATTGTGCATGTTATTTTTGAGCTTATCACACAAAACTTATTTGGTATTCCCTTCATTTCATATTAATTAAATTATTGAGGTGTTTTACACCCTTTAACCCGATTTCTCAAGTCATGATGACACCTACTATATCCTACCCATAGGTAAGCCAACCCGTAACCCAGAACATCAAGTAATGAGTGTAAGGACAGAAATTAGCGAAAACAATAATCTAAACAAGGACAACAAGGTGGAAGCAACCCAAAATAAATATATACAGAAATCCCTCCCAGAACCTGGAAGTCACTAGTACAGAGCTATCTAATAAAGAGTACAAGTCCCAAAAGTGGACCACAACAAAGCGTGTCTCAAAGGCAACAAGACTAGCTAAAACAAAAGAAGGAGACAAGACAAACCCAAAACGCCAAGTGCTCACCCTCGTCTCCGAATCACAGCTGCAAAAGAAGGCTGAAGCTAATCACCGATGGTATCTTGTACTGGGACCTGCATCACGAAATAGATTCAAAGACTAGCATGAGTACCAAAACAAAAGGTACTCAGTAGGCATCAAAGACCGACTGAGCAAAAGGGGTAAAAACAATAAGAAAGGATAGAATCTAGACATAGAGAGGTCAAAGCGGATATGAAAAGAAAGCACACGAGCATACCAGAAATAAACTAAGTACAACTAAACTAAACTAAACCTAACTAGACCTTCATAAGCCCAGAAGGTACACTCGTGCGCAAGTTTAAATAAAACCTGAACGAACCCTCATAAGCTCGACAGGAACACAAAATAGCTAAGTCTATTGAGAAAGAAGAAAACCGGGCTCCCAATTCAAAGTAACCAAGATAATCCATCAGTCTCCACCCAGCCAGCAGTGCACTCCCAGCCCAGTTAGAAAGAGTGACCCCAGGGGGCACCCAACCAAACAGTCCACTCCCAGCCCAGCTAGAAAGAGGGACCCGTGGGTGAGGTAGATATCGCGAATCGTCCTACCATGCAGTCAGCTCCCAGCCTAGCTAGAAAGAGCGACCCGGGGACACCCAGCCAGCAGCACACTCCCAACCCAGCTAGAAAGAGAGGCTCGGGGCGAAGAAGATTAAGATATAAATTAGGCATTACTTTCCATTTTTACCCTTATTAATTATTGTCAAATTTATGATTACAATAACTAAACATTAATTAATAACTAATTTCAATACTAACTAATGAAGGGTAAAATTGGAAGAACATTCTAAAGTAGTCTTGAAAATTAAAAATTAACTTAATTTGAAAAATGATTTTTTTTTAAAATTCAATTAATATGAAATGGAGAGAGTACGATTTATCTCTTTTATATAATTTGTGAGCTATTACGTTGAAGCGAGATTTACTTTATGACATCGACGAATAAAATAAGTTTTTTTTAGTGCAACAATCATTGCCCGCTTATGGTATCTCAATGTAGAACGTCAAGTTCATAATTACAAAAAGGTACGTGAACACGAATATTAATTAATAGACATATATAATAAATGCATATGAGGGTACGTATTTATTTTAGTTCATGAAACAAACACGTACACATGTTGATGTGAATTTGTAGGTTCATTTTTGTGAAGCCCGTGATGGAGGGCAGGTTAATTAGAAATGGGTAAATAAGTAGGACTAGATGTACCATGTACACTTATAGTTGATCAGAATAGTTACCGTTTTTGCACTAATACATAGTATGGAAAAAGTATGAAACACTTGTTTATGACTTAAAAGAAAATAGGTGTTTCCGTAACTTAATTCAAAAGTTAGCTCATATGATGATAATACTCAAAGGTTATATGAAAAACCAAATTATATAATAACACAACCCACACATTGATTTGAAACTCAATAACCCTAGTTCTTAGTATGTGGATTGAGAGTAGATAATAGGATATTTGGTTATCTATAAGGACGGCCCGGGATTGATCCCTTGTGAGTCGAGCATGTCACATAGGGCTCACCTAACGCGGTTTACATCTCATGTATGGTTTACAATAATATGAAGAGAGATGAGAGATCATGTTAAAAGGCCGTATACAAATATGTGTACACGGATTTGAAAAAAAAAAAGTGAAGTCAAGTAATAGGAACATGCAGACGCAAATGGCGAATTTTCCCAAGTTCGAAAGGGATATGAAATACAAGTAATACTTTCTTCGTCTCAATTTATATGATATAGTTTAACTTTCAAAATTCAAATTATGTCATATAAATTAAAACAGAACAAATACGTACTACAAATATTAGTACAAATGATTGATTAGAAGGTGGAAAACTCCAGAAATGAACAATTATTCTCCTTCTGGCGGATTTCTATGTGTACGTTACGAAGGGAATACGAAGGTTCCTAATTGAAGTCTACTAAACTTAAATAATAAAGCAATAGTCGATCACTTTGAGGTTTTAAATTCATATTACTCTTCTTATTTTCAATTGTTTGTCTGCTTTTGTCTTGAAACATAGTTTTAAAAATTTAAAAGACTTTTAAACCTTGTCGTCTTTAATTAAAGATATAAAAACTGTACCAAAATGACTTTAATCTTATAATAATAATTCACTAAAATTTTCCTTATTGGAATGATGATCAATTTTAATCAAAAGATTAATTTATCCTTCTTCTAATTAATAAGGAATAAGAATATTCCAAGCTTAAACAATATGGAGAAAATATAATTAATATTATTGGATGAACACAAACGTGTTAGATAAATATTGTAATGGAATATTTCAAAATCCACACCGCAAACACTGCAGACGAATATGCATATATTTCCGGCCTAGGTACCCAAACGCAGGGTAGCTTCTTAGGATAAATACAAAATCCTACTTCATACAAAGAAATTACTCTATCCGTTCCAAAATAATATCGATTCGATCTTGCATATTTTTACATTAATTGTTATTGAGCTATTACTCACATCATGTTGAAATTGTGAATTTTTAATATCTTACATGGTTAGGCGACAATAAAAAAAAATGTAGCGGACACACAAAGTTGAACCTAGGCACCGTGTATCTTTGAGTCCGGAGCCAAAGGGCAAAAAGGTTGTCAAAAATTTCAAAATGGCACATCAAATTTTTTTTAAACCAAAAGGACAAAATCGCTCCTGACGAAGGGATTTCCCTCTGACACAATGACAAAATCGCTCTTGAAAATCGTACGATAACAGTAAAATTTAATATTCTTTTTTATTATTATTTATGATATATAATTCAATTTTCCTCATGCTTCAACAATTTTATTGAGTATATTGTCCGTCTTATTTATCATTTTTATATTATTAATACTTAACAATAGGCATGAAAATAATAGCACTAGGCATGAAAAACGCTGCCCCTGCAGCGATGTGTAAGGAAAAAAAATTTCTGATTTAAAATCACTGCGGCAGCAATTTTTAATTAAAAAATAAAAAATAAATTTACAAAATCGCTGCTAGAGGGAAATCGATTTTGTCATTGTGTCAGAGGGAAATCGCTTCGTCAGGAGCGATTTTGCTCTTTGGATTTTAAAAAAATTTGATGTGCCCTTTTGGAATTTTTGACAATTTTTTTTTTGCCCATTTGACTCCGGACTCGTGTATGTTTTGTGCAATACCAAAATCTTTAGGTTGTAAGGTTGTCCAAAATACCGAAATCTTTAGGTTATAAGGATGTCCAAAATGACATATAGTATACCAATATAAAGAATAATTTGACCTCTATATAGTGTAATCTAGACTAAGGGTGTCCAACTAGACACCCTGATACCATAGCTCCACCCTTGGCTATAGCTCGTTTAATTTCATGTTTATAAGAAATAATAAATATAAAATATTCACTAGTTTATAAAGTTAGTTTTATTTATTACCTTAAATATTTGGAAAAATTACTTAAATACACAACACTTCTTTACCTATTCTCAATATTTCCCTACTCTTTTACTAAAATACAAAAATCCCTTATTTTCCCCCCATTCAACTTAACCGGATACTTTATTAGTTTAAGTATCCGCCCGTTATTAATTAAAGTATCTGCGCTGCTATATTATGCATCCGCCCGTTAATTTAAGTATCCGCCCGTTAATTAAAGTATCTGCGCTGCTATATTATGTATCCGAAAAACACTAAAAAAAGGGATTTTTGGTAATTAATGAAAGAGTAGGGAAAGGAAGTAATTT